>OX578143.1:133797376-133837376 GCA_951213105.1 Amaurobius ferox | reverse complement strand
TTAGTTTTCTCTTTAAAATTCCATAAAATATTCCTTCTTTTATCTTGCACAGAAGATAATTTTGAGACAAGGTACTGAAAACATTTTTCAATTTTATCCAAAACTTTCCCAATTTCTTCATGAGACCTAATTTAATATGGAGAAGTGGTAGTAGTATTTTTTGTGAGTTCACCAATGTTTGAACTATTGTATTTTTTGTGCCTAGCATCTGTGCATTTCTGCCAAGGTTTTTTAAACCTAATGTCTCAATTTTTGCTATCCCCTTCGCTTAGGAAGCATGGGAATTTTGTATCTTCTCCTTCCTGACCCCAAACTATAGGAACAACTTTCAAATCTACGCATATTGACTAATCGTATTTTACACACTCAAAAATAATAGTTATCATGATGATTTTTCTGTCCTGGCCAAACCTTAGGTATTCCAAAAGACAAATGTTAGCATTTACCTAAATACCAGTTTCACAATGTTTCAACTCATGAACGACATCTAATATGTGAAGCACAAGATTTGTCCTGGTCTCTAAATATAATGTCAAAATACGAAATAAACGTTTCTTTTTAATAAATAAACTTCTGTTGTTCCTTTGTTTCTTCAACACGTTTTCACCGCAAATATAGAAAATGTATTTAACTCATTTCTATATCTCCTAGACAAACAACTTTTGCCAACCATTATTACTTCAAGAAAATTGAAATACCTCCGAATAAATTCTGTTACAAACCGTCAGGAAGTAAAATAATGCTTAGAATAGCAATTTTCGTTTCGCATGTGGTGTTCTAAAAACAGAGTTTGAATAAATTCTCTTATTTTTCTTCTACTAAATACTACTGATGCTCTTTGCATTTATTTTCATGATATATAAATGTTAATATATTTTTCAATATTTATTAAAACGGCTTTTGCTTTTATAAAAAGCTAAAACCTAAAGAGGCACCACACAAATTTTTAAATTGAATATACTATAACTTTATTAAGAAACTTTATTTAATCTAAAACTGTGTATGATAGGCCAAAAAGTTCGTTTCGAACTCAACATGGCAAACTCCATATAAAACAGCCAATACTTTCCAAACAAGAAAATGCACGCGGGCTTGAGTAATTTATGACCAGGAATTTTAAATTCAAAGTTTCTATTAAATCAAAAACATTTAAATGTTAAAATTTTAATAAAATACCGTCCGTAAACCGTATACAGGCCGCGGGTTCCGAGATTTTTTCTTATCCTTCCATTATTAACAATTTCAAATGAAACTGTATAACTTTTATAACCACAATTACTGAACAGTTTTTTGATAAAATACTTGAATAAACATTTAGCTACCAATTGAATCGATATATTTTTCACTTAGCAAGACTAAAAGTATCTGATATCAAGCATATTTTTGTTGTACCTTTTTTTCTGTCAGGCTTTTCTATCAGAATTATTTTTCTGTCAGGAATTTTTCAGACAGAATTATCTAAAAGTCGCCAGTATATGTTCTTAGTATGCTTATTTCTGCATTATAAGGCGATTCAGACTTTAATGCTGTGAAATATGCCTCTAAACGGGCATTTTTATTCGAAATGTTAACCAATATTTCCATCTGTGCCCAATGAATTATGTTTTTTACCTGATCTACATACATATAAACGATTCGAGTTTTCGACGTAAGAGCACGTTTCAATCCCTTCTATTATTGGATCGAAAAGTTTTGCGGCGATGTCTCTCTCTCTCTCTGTGTGTGTGTGTGTTTGAAAAGAAATTTGCATGCTGTCATCCGGAAAAGCGCCAAATTCCAATGTAATTTTTAACGTTAAATACATTCTACAGTGGATCTTGACCAATATTATTTTCCATTGAAAGAAGTAAAATTCTTGAAATATATGTAGGGGAAGTCATGAGCTGCGCATATCAGCTATATTTTTTAATTTAATGTCGTTACACCATCTAATATGCACTGAACTGACTGACTGATTTACGGGGTCGTGTATGAAAAAATTTCCAGCACTTATTATAGCTACAATCCTGGTTTTGTTGCTGTTCGACCCATTTCAACTTTGAGACCAAAGAAAGTACCAACAATTTCCAAAATTCAAATTAGGAGTGACGCTGCAAAGGAATGATCACAAAATCCACAACCCCTTCGCTTAATCTTTTAGCTTTCTTGAGCACTTTGACTCCAGATACTATCTAGGTTTTGGTCTCATTTGGAGAGTCACATCTCCCAAGTCACCCAAAATATAATATTCCAAAAATACGAATTAATGGTGACGTTGCAAAGGAATAATTAAGAAATTCAAGATTCAAAACTACTCTTTAAAATGATGGGACACATCCACTTGAGCCAAGTTATCGATTTTTGTCTTAATCATGAACTGTGTCAATCATTTGTGATCATCTGTGTCAATCATTTGTGATCAT
Source organism: Amaurobius ferox (assembly GCA_951213105.1). Taxonomy (NCBI): domain Eukaryota; kingdom Metazoa; phylum Arthropoda; class Arachnida; order Araneae; family Amaurobiidae; genus Amaurobius; species Amaurobius ferox. The sequence continues at coordinate 133,834,974 of OX578143.1, read as the reverse complement.
CTGTGTCAATATTTATCTGTCTCATGTTCCAGGTCAACTTAAACACCGAACATTTCTAAAATTATAATTAGGTATGACAATACAGAAAAAATTACACCACTTTGTCTCTCAAAAACAATAAAGACACTATTTCACATTTTTGCTGCAAAAAATCAAATCTAATAAAAAATATAATCTTATAATAATAATGCAATGTAATTTCTAATGTAATTTTTCTAATTGTTACAAACCGATGACCAATATTTGAATAATTTTATCGTGTGGAATTGATAATCACTTTAAGTTAATCACGAACCCAAAATAATAAAAACACATTTCCATATTCGTTCGCTGCCAGTATGAAAATTAAACAATTAAACCCTTCTGTTGCCAGTGGAGATAGAAACCGTTCGATATATTCAGAAAGGTTATCAACAATTTTAATTGTGTATGTGTTACATTTAAAGAACACTAACCATTGAGAACGTGCTACGAAACACGAGAAAATGGCTAGGCTAGTCTTTAGTTATGGCGAGTCTAGTCTTTAATTAGTAAACACTAGTTACAATTGAACTGCAATCAAAGAAAACACGTTTTAGTTTATAAAATAAAAAGCTCAGCTCACTATCAGCTCATATTATTATGAAGTGTGTTGGCGATAAAAAATGTGTTTAAATTCAATAACAATGCATTTTATTTAATTTCAAAATGCATTTTTATTTATATAGAATGTTACAATAAATATAATCCGAATCTTGGCTAATAAATTTAATAAGTATGTGTGCTTTAACTAAGTTCAACTGTATCTAGTAAGTAAGATATTCAATTTTATACAATATTATTTACTATATAACGAGATATTTAATTACAGATATTGATATCCATTTATACTAAATAATTTTTTTAATTCGCAACTTTTTGATAAGGTGTAACATGTAGAAGCGATTGTTATAAACCTAGATAATCTTCTTCTATTGAAACAATTTTGAGCAAATTAAATTACCTTCGAAATCAAGTTCAAAGTCGTTCCATTCCGTCGGCTCTGTTGAAATGTGACACATTCTCCATACTTCGATCGTAAAACTGTCCAAACCAAGACGTAACATAAAGACGTAGCCACACGGGTTGGCGAAATTGACCTTCGGAATTTACTACCAATCTAACTGCATCCTGAGAGTATTGGTTCAACGTATATGTCGTTTTATACCTTTCATGATTTCGGAGGTGTTCTTGAAAAATACTTATTTAGCTGAGAATTATACGAGAAGTGGTTGATATATTTTAGAAGTTTTCAGAAAATTTTTTATATGAACAGTTCCATAAGAGTAAATTTAACATTTCCATAAACAATAATGTATTTAAATCTAGTGTTTAAACAGCCTGCCAAACTCACGTAGAAAAATGAATTACTAAACATTAAATAACAACTTTTTATTTCAAGTTTCGTTTCGTCTAACAATCTAGGCATTTAGCGATGAAAATTGTTGTCGTAAATGAAAATTAGATAGGTTAGGCTTGGTCACGTAATCGATGACCTAACTCGGAAGATATGTAGCCTACTACGTCACCAAAGGTTTTTTCCAGAACGTCTGAAAAGTATTTTATACATACAATATGGAGATAATAACATGGAAGTAATAGCATGGAGGTAATAAATGACCCAAACATGTTACCAATGCATCCAAGCACCCGTGGAGAAAGCTAGATTGATATTTGACTAACTAGAAATTTAGGTGGAGATGTAATTGTGAATTGGAGTATAGTGGACACCATCAAACCAAATTATATGACCAAAATTATGTGATCTTTGGGATTTCTGATATACAAACTATCACAGATTTGGGCATAAGGTGCATAAAGCCCAGATTGCATTGGTATGATGTTAAACTTTCTCTTCACGAATTAGGAAATAAAATTAAATCTATGTGGACAAAATATATAGATATAAATACAAGATATAAATGTAGACATAGATATCTATGTGGGAACTATAGAAATAAAACATACGGAAATTTGTCAGAGTTATAAATGAAAGTCTCACAAAGCCAACGCTAAAAATATAATTTATAGAAATTCCAAATCTTAATACCATTAGAAACATATTAAAAGCTCTTCGTAAAAGATACAAAGCTTCTACTGGAAATATAAAGTGCTTAATAACATAGAATAAGCACTATATCGTAAGCAAATAATTAAAAAAACTAGGAGAGTAAAGAGCATTTGAATAATATATTAGGATGTATGGGTTATAATTCTAGGACAAGCGATCCGAGTACGGTTTTAACTCAAACCATAAAGATTATTATAAATATCTGTTTACAGAATGCACAAAAGATTGATGGAACTGCTTTATTATATTCAGTAACATAACAGTGTGACTAGAGATACAATAAGATATCTGATGTAGGCAGCACATGGCTTTTTTATATAATACAATAAATTTACTTCTTTCACAGTGAAAGAGTGATGTATGAGATCCACCACACAGTGTTTTTCACTATTAATAATTATACACTGGGAGTTTTTATGGATAATGACGTCTCAAGCTATTTCGAAGTACTCAATTATCTTATATTTCACGCAACTCTAAATTGACAATTATTAATGTCAACACCATACTCAAAAATCATTATAGCTCATATATTTAAATATGTTAATAATTAATTCATCAATAAGACGGTGTTTATTAACTTGGCGTTATTTCCACAATTTTGAAGCTATTTTTATCAAACTGGGTGAAACATCGCCAACTTTGGGATAATCTGCTAGATTATTCACTGAGTTAGCCAAATGTATCAGCAAGTGTTACAGATTAACGGATGGAAAAGCATTTCTTATATACTAGAAGGTATGCCCGTTATCTGACGGAATTCACAATTTGCAAAGCATTACCTGCCATTTAAGATCATTTTTATCCATTTGGCGACATTTTCGTCGATTTGGTAAAATTTAAAGCGTCGCAAAATTGGCGATATACAGCCAAAGCTTTAGCCAAGCGTTACGGACCAACAAACAGACAGAGAAATTGGTTATCTTATAATTGGTTTTCATGTTCTTTCCATGATTTTGAATTTTCATCAAATAGTTGTTATTTTTATTGATTTAGCGTCATGTTTATCAATTTGGCGACCTTTTCGTTAATTTGGCAACTTCTGAAAAACTCACGAAGTAAGCGATATTTCGCCAATTTCGTCCCCAAAATTTCGCCAAATGTTAAGAAGAGAAATGTATTATTCTCATAATAGATTCATATATTTTTTTCCAAATTGACATTTCAACAATTAGTCCACGTTTCCATTAATTTAGTATCATTTTTATCAATTTGGGAAATTTTTATCAATTTGGCAACATTTAAAAAGCGTCAAGTTGGCGATATACTGCCAAAGTTTTAACCAAGTGTTACGGATCGACAGATAGACGTCGAAATTGGCTATTTTTATAATAGATTCTTAAGTTCCTTATAAGATGCTGAATTTTTATCAAATAATCGTCATTTTTATCAATTTGGTGATCTTTGCGTGAGTTTGGCAACATGTTAAAAAATCACCAAGTAGACGATATTTCGTCATTTCGCACAGAAGCAGAAGTAGGTCACTCTTATAGTAGTTTCTTATATCCTTTCCAAGATAGTGCCAAGATAGTTTCAAAGACATTCGTCGACAAAATTTCACCCAGGGTTGTGGACAGGGAAATAAATTATTTTATTAGATAAATGACTATTGTTATCCTAATGCAAAACTATTACCCAAATTATCTTCTCTAGTGAAATACATATGAAAAATGAACATATTTCACAAATGTTATTATTTTTTTTTAATTTTACGTGATGTTTTGAAACATTTAATTGGAAAATGTACAATATCTAAAGGATGAATCATGCTAGCGTTCTAAGTTATTTTTCCATACTTTTTACGGAAAAATTACATGACAAATGACTATTTACATAACGTTATTGAAGAATGTGATTTTTTGATGATTTTTTTAAAGTTCCATTAAAACCTGCGGGGTTTTCCGAACATTTGCATACAATTAAAAACAATGGGTTTTCAGTATTCATTGATTGTAATGAGCGAGTAGTCAATGATTGTAATGATTGTAATATTTTGCATAGAATTTCGTTAGAGTCTCTCAATTCGTTCATGAGATATCGTGTCCCTTCCCCCACCACACAGAAATTACCTTAAAAGCATTCGATTCGTGTTCAGGGGTGCTTAAAATGTGTTCTCCCTTCGAAAATTCGATTTCCAATCATCGACCATATCACATGATTTTTTTAATACCTTATACTATGTATATAAAGAAAGTAACAAACTTTTAATTAAAATGAAAAACATTAAGATCTCAACTTCCATGTTTCATGATTTGTAAAAAAGGAATTTTTAACAGTTTAATTTACATTATTACAATCAACACATATAACATATAGATGTCCACTAACAGATCGACAGATAGATGTTCACTATTCGTCCAGGTATTGTTTTGGATAACTTTCTTTTAAACCTTTCATGAAATTTATAATGAACTCCTCATACGAAATTTGTGCTTATTTACCCCTCGGATCTAAATTTTTCTAATGATTGGACTTTAGCAAACTTTTGAATATGTGTCTGTATGAAGAAAAGTATAAAAATATGAAATACAAATTCATTCACAAATTAAGCCGATTACAAGTTATACAAGTCGATTACAAGTTATACAAGCCGATTGCCTTAGTGGATTACCTTGGGCCGATCATCAATGCCGATTACCTTAATAGATTACCGTAAGCCGATGTTTTGTAAGCAGCTGATTGTAATATATATTTCATATAATAATAGGTTTAAAAACCTTGACTTACTTCCAATTACAAAGAATAATCTTGAGCAACATACAGCAGCAACAAAGTATTCATTGGCGATTGAGATCAGTGGCGGGCACGGCAACAGCTCCGCGCCAAATCACAGCTCCGGCTTATCCAATCACGTTATAGAGGAAAAACTTTATGTTTTACAATTCCGTTAGCTTTATTTAACTTTATAAATTAGCTTTTATTATTACATAAACAATACAAAAAATCATGTTAGCAAACAAAAATATATCTGTAAAATCGTGTGTTTATTTTATTTTTTTATGTTTTTGTACATTTTGCATATATATTAGATATTTGTAGCTAATAAAATCCCCAGTCGTTGTTTAAATGTGATGCTGGGGTACTGTGCTCGTCCCAGGACATAGCTGGCTTTTACCTGGCTCTGCGCATATGACGACGTGGGAATTCAGAACGCTCTCATTTATTCTCGGACTCTCAAGAGGGACTGAACTGCCATCTTACAACAACGACGTAGCAAACTTTCCTTGGATCCGGTGTGCACAGTACACATTAAAATATTTGCGTAAGTTGTTTACGCCTGAACATTAACACTTCAAAATTAACAAAATATTTTTAACTGTAATAATACGCATGCTTTGGTAACTTCTCTTGACGTTTATTCTGAAAGAGCCGTGACATCACGAATGAACAATCTTAATTCCTATTACATCACGTTTGCAACTTTTTCATTGGTTGCCAAGCTGAGTGCCCAACTTTAAGCTGAAAACCTTGGGTTGTAGACGTTATATTAAAGACCTTTGCTGCAGTCGCAAACCATTAAAATGAGTGTGAGTTCGTACCAGGGATCTTCGGACACTGTTTTTATTTTCGTTGTTCTAACTATAAAAATTCTAAAATTAAAATATTCGACATTTTTTATCTAAAAATTAGAATGAAAATACAATTACTACTTTTATTTCAATTCATCGTTTATTGCCTTTAAATACAAATAATTGTTATATTGTATAAATTCGTATTGTATAAATTCGTGCTGCATTAATTCGATTGTATAAATTCGTGACATTGAGATATAAAATTTTATTAATAGCGGATGTGTAATGAAAAATCATAAATATTTGGCTCCGAATTTTGATAGAACTATCCGTTTTAGTCTTCCGTAAATACCAATCAAAAATGCTTTACATTTGTGGGTATGCAAGATATTTTTCAAGGAAACTAGATGATTCAAAGTAAAATTGGTATAATTACTTTTATCGTAAATCCTAACGAGCCCACGGATTAATCGTAAGGAGCCCAAGGAGTTCGGACCAGGGACAGACTCCTCTATTTTTCACCACAAATTTTACTTTAGACGGTGAATTAATAATAGTGAAATTAATTTCACTTAATTTCGTATACTTATTTTCAAAACTTTATATTTTCAGCAATGTCTAGTAAATATTAGATCCAAATCGTGTTGCTTTTCTTTATAATATAAAATTTTGCCAATCAATTTGACAAATAAGATTTTTTTTATTATTGCATCTCGATGATGAATTTCAAATGCTCATTGGATGTTAAAGTTATCATAAATGTAATAGACGTTAAGACCATCCTGGGGTGTATAAAATTAAGTAAAATATTCCTCCCAAACGCCCGCAGCCCATTTGCCCCTAAAATTCCCAGACACACCCAAACCGCGCACCTCTCTCGATCAATATTATTAGTTAACAAACGACCCTAGAGTAAAACATAATTACTTTGCAAATCGTAATTACTATGTGATCCTCCTTAAAGAAACATCATTTCTTTATACGACTTCCATAACAAAATATAATTATTAAGACCCTGGATCAAAACGTAATAATATAATAATCTCGCTTCACAAAACGCAATATATCTAATATCCCCCGTTTGAACATGTAATTACTATACAACCACCTTAACAAATCTTAATTATTATACGAACCCCCTTAGAAAAGCCTTATTAGTCTATTATCCCTCTTAACAAAACATAATTACTATATGATCGCCTTAAACAAAACTTAATTACTATACGACCCTGGAACGAAACGTAATTACTATACGATTAACCTTAGCAAAACATAATTTCTATACTACCCTAAAAAACGTGGTTACCATACAATTATCCTTGAAAAAATGTAATTAGTCTGTGAACTACAAACACAATTTAAGTACTATACGATCTCTTTAGCAAAACAAAATTAATATTCCCCTTAACAGACAGTAATTACTATTCGCTCTCCCTTAACAAAACGTAATTTCTATTTTATCCCCCTAACAAAATATAATTTCTATCTTATCCCCTTAACAAAACGTAATTTATGTTTTATATCCTTAAATAAAGGTAATTACTTTAGGATTTGCCCATAACGACGTATAATCTGAAATCGTGCCTACTCTCGTATACATGGAGTCCAAATTTCTGGATAACGAAAACTTTTATTTAAAAGCACTAATTTGCGTAAACAAGAACAATCTACATCGAACAGCTCGATAACTATCTTACACCATCACTAAACAACTGTAGGATACAATAAGTAGCAATTAAATGCTTAGCTAATTCACAAAATAACAGATACGGTTCTTAAAACTTTAAAATATCTCTCAATTCAATTTTGCTCGTATCACGTCAACTACGTCCAACTGGAGCGATGGCACCCTTATATACTCTCTATAGAAATTTCTAGAAGATAATGTAATTTGTTCCGAAAGCATAATTTTTGTCGAAAGTATTTAATTTGTGTGAATAGTTTAATTCGTATCTCTAAGAGTATTTGATTTTCCGAGAATGTTCTAATATAATCGAAAACTTGCCAAAAGTCACCAAGTCGGCAATATTTCGTTAAATCTGACAAACCTACTTTCACGTAATACGAATAGCTGCCCGTAAAAATGTTTTTCCCCCGTGAGGTTTCGAAGAAACATGAAAGCATTATTATTATTTTTTTTAACGCTTTACAACATAGCTGAAAATTATTTATGACTTTGTTCATTCTGGCTGTATGTCTGTCCGTTTGCACGATATTGGCCGTAAACATGACTTTATCAAAATGAAATTTAAGTATGTTGTTCAGACGGTCTGTGGGACCTATGGGAATATAAATGAATAATATCACTCAACCAGTTTTGGATTGAACCCGGGTTGAAAAAATGAAATACATTGAACCCTATGGGATCTAATTTTTCAAACACTTTTTAAGCGAATTTTCAAATCAATCAATTCACAAATTGCTTGGAAAATTTTCAGAAATAATCAAATTATCCCATAAAATATATAAAAAAATATTCGGCAAAATATATTCAGTATTTTTTTAAATGAAAATTAAAATAATTACACCCTTTAAATGAAGAGATCATGAAGAGATCACGTACCCACTTCAAAATAAAATATGGCATCCATCTTGTGTCAAAATTTTTAAAGTTCTTTTTAATTCATATTTAGTGTTGTATCCGTCCTAGAACCGCTTTATTTTTGCTTAAATTCTGTGCATCTACATACTGAAACAACGCAATTACAATATATTTCAGCTTAAATGATCATCAAACCTAATTTTCGCTTATGGAAAATGTAAACACCCAAAGATATAGAATGAGTTATATAAGAATTGCTGAATTTCTTTAAAGCAAAATTATTTATATCATGGAGTCTGCAATATAGATGATAGGAATAAAATATTCATTGATTTTACACAGAAAACCAGACGTTTCTTTTGATGAAGTTTTGAGCATAGAGCTAAATCACTTGTACCTACATGGTTATAAGTTTTTAAATAAAATAAATTATTATAGTATTTTGATGAATAAAAGGTTTGGGAAAATGTTTATGAATGAAATACTGCTTTTATATAGGGGCGATTTATGTTTCGATGACGTTATTTGAATAAAGTTCATTTGTTTTCGATGAGGTTTTCAAATATATTAAATTATTGTAGTATTATGATAATTTTAAAAATATTACCGAGGAATATATCGCATTTTAAAGATGCATAAACCAGGTAATTTACATTTTAATGTCGTCATTTGAATGAAGTTCATTTTTTTCAATGAAGTTTTAAGTTTTCAAATATAATAAATTAACGTAGTATTGTGATAATTTTTAAAATATTACCGAGGAATGCATGACATTTTAGAGATGTTTATATAAATTGGCATTGAATTTGGAAAGTGTTTCATAATCAGTGATTTATGCATTATTGATCTTCCTTGTTTAAAGAATTCAAACTGCAGGACAAAGTCCCAGAAACAGCGTGCAAGATAAAATACAATACAAAATATATAGATTAAAATATAATAAAATGGATTAAAATGCAAACTATTGACAAGAATAGATTTTCGAAAGCACCTGAAAATGAATAAATATATTAAAATATAAAATATTTACAACTAATTGTTTTTAAATACCATTTCTGATGAATAAAAATATCAGAGGGTAAGCTGCTATATAGTTTACAAAATTATTAAAAGCACAATAAGAACTAATATTCGTACTAAAATTTCTTTCAGCAAATAAACTCATGCTCCTGGTAGAATACCGGGGAACAAAGTTTTACATGTTATCTAAAATTCCTTTTAACATACGCCACTCTACTCTTTAATATCAAACTTTCACAATGGTTGTAAAGCGATTGTAAATCTGGAATTTACGAAGCGATATTTTTCACAGTCCTTTGACTAGATTTTAATAAAACAATTCCGTGCAAGGGAGAATACTTCCGAACTCTCCAAGTGCAAAGCCATTACTTTTACGTCTGCTACACGGAATTGGATAGATCATCCATTCGCCAGTCGTAAAATAATGGGAACTCTAAAGGTCCAGAAAGACGTAATCACGGGGCCCAGTAAAATTGATCCAGCAGATTTACTACTTGCTAAAGTGAATCACAAGAATTCCGGGTCGACTCTTAAGACTTTGTGATTTAAATGAATGCAAATTTGCTGTTAAAAGACAAAAAAACCTGATTATTTAAGTGTGAAATTATTCGTAATATTTTACACTGTTCAGAAAATGAGTTGTTATAACAGTGTTTTAAAATTCTAATTTCTAATATCTTAGAATGCAATCAAGTTCCAACTATTATTATAAAATATAAATTGGTTTTGACAGTCAAGTTGTTGAATATATTAAAATAATGATAGTCCTTAAATATGTATGTTTTTACTTAAAATAACCTGCATACATTTAAACAGGCATTTATCGGATTTGTGTTCCAGAGGTGGTTGCGATTATTAGATATAACAATTGTACTTATAAATAAGGTTATAATTATTAACCATATACTTATTCAATCAAGCGACTGTTGTTAAAACTAGTTTGATATATAAATATAAATTATATTGTTATGTCTTTTATGTTGATATATCGGGTGCACGGTTGTGGAAACATGAATGCATGAGTTACCTACATTAATACATTAATTAGCAAAATCAACATTAATTAACAAAACAATCAACATTAATTAACAATTATTAAACACTCAACATTAATTAACAAAACGATCAACATTAATTAACAATTGTTAAACAATCAACATTAATTAACAAAACAATCAATATTAATTAACAATTATTAAACAATCAACATTAATTAACATTAAGTAACAAAATCTATATTAATTAACTAAAATTAGGAAATAAGTTTATCATGTATTGTTAATGGGCTTATATATTGAATTCTGAGGTATAATTTACACATGTAAAGCTGAAAAATCAGTGAGGCGTAATAAGCGAATTTAAGCGAGTTTAACAAAAGAACGTCAGAACACGCTATGACTTTAAAGAAATATCTTTAAAGAAATTCCCCAATTTAGATGCTTTCAAAGAGACATAACTCATTCGGGCATACTAAAATATCAAGATGCAAAATTTGAGTGATTGTTGGGAAAGTAAATAACCAGAATGCATTCCAACATTATGAAAACACCACAAAGTCATTCCTTTAAACGACACTTGTCGTTTCCTTAAACGACAACGTCATACAACGTGTATCCAATTTTCAGAAAACTGTAATAAACTCCCAATAAGATTGCCAATACATTGATTGAAAATACATAGGATTAATTAAGTAACATAGGATTAATTAAGAACAACGTCATAGTAAATTTATATTTTCAGGAACTGTTAGAATATTACTTCAGATTGCACTCGATTTTTGTAAAAGCGCTTTTTATTGTTGCAGTGTATCTTGAAATTGCTCCCTACAAACCTCTGCTTACTTCCAAATATCATTTTGAAGGCTGGTCAAAAATATATGAACTTAGGAACACATTGTGTTTATCAGCAATTATGATCTCTACGAGGATAAAACCATACAAGTCAGTCTTATTTTATGCCCAACTGATAAAGAACAGAAGAATATGAACTACCAGGATATTTAAAAGAGTAGTATGTCTGAATAAACGTCACGTAGTGTCCTGATCATAACTTTTGTATAACAATTAAAAGTATTGAGTTCGAAAGAAAAATCAATATTTCAAAGTTTTCTTTCTGACGACATTGTGCATATTTTGCTTAATGTTAATCGAATTCATCCTTATATATATAAGGGTTGCAAGTTACTTTTTGAGCTATGTGTCTTTCTATAGAGAGTGCACGTAGTATCACTGATCTTCCAGACATACTTTTATTATCAACAATCTTCAAGTATCTTCGATACTTTTATTATCAACAAACAAACTCTTATCGCTATTTGCGCCATTTAAATCATTCATTTTTTATGGAAAATATATTCTTCACAGTATCAACAGACATGACTGAATAACTCTTATAATGAACACGCGCTAATTGACGAGCGATTACAAGTACTTTGCGACAGGTTGAAACGTCTTAATTGTTCCTGTGTTAGCACTTAACTTTCTACGGTGGTGCACTACTTGTACCACTTGAATTCTCAATCAGAGGCTCTGGTACGATGTTATTCTCTGTGAGCGGATCTGGTACGACGACTTTACCAGTGTTTTTGAATCCTATTTTTCCTGGGCAAGACAACTGCGTTAAAATATTTTAAGTACTCTCCTATTATAGGAATATTAATCTCTGCTGGGAATCAGTATTAGAAGAAGGAACAGGTTACACACAAAAAATAAAGTATTCAAAAAGTGTGGTGGAATTTTCAGTCTTTCTGCTGTTCTGAAGTGTAAATTGTGTACTCTTCTATTTGAAATGTAAGAGTTAATAAAAAATTTAAATAAATATTTTACTAAAGAAATAAGATGCGAGTTTAAGTTACTTACTAAAAGTGTGAGTCACTTACTCAGCTTTGTAAAAAGTCCAGTTGTTCACATATAAAACCAAGATAGCGGCATTCAAGGTACGTGCTGTATTATTAAATTAGTGTTGCTTACCTCACGATAATGAGCACCGTCGTATATTCGCTAGTTTACTAATGCATCCATATGTGAAGGTGCATTATTTGAGAGTAAGAACTATTGTGTGACGCTAAATAATAAGATTAATTAGATTAACATTGGGATTTAACCCTTATGTACTGCTGAAGTAATAATCTTAAATAATATTAGTATCCTTAATTCTATTTCATATCCCTTAAGCATTGCAAGGTAAGTACTATATACATCAACTAAGTAAACTGATACCATACACTTATCTTGCAAGTCAAATTTAATTAAGGGTTAGTTCATAAAATATTCTTTTGTTGGTTACAATAAATTTATTGTTAAATGTAACTAACATTCCAATTGTTACAACAATAGGCTTCCACACCGAATATTCCTTATAATTAGCCTTTTATTAAATCATGGTAGTCCAGCCTTTTGATCTAAACTCATTACTTCTTGTGTAGTAACAATTCTTATTGGTCACGCCCCCCTTTCATTCTATTAAAACAATTCCTGGCAACGTAATTTGCTTTTGATCGTTTTACGTGTAGAGTCATTCCTTTTCGTATGTCACCTGAAAGTGTGATACATTTCCTGGTCGTAAAACGGTTGAAACCAAAAGGGTCCACAAAGACGTAATTACAAGGCTCAGCGAAATTGTCTTTCGAAATTTACTACACGCCAAAGCTAGTATCCAGAGTGTCGTTGTGACGTTTACGACGTTTCATTCCTTTAACGAAAATGTGGCGTTCTTGAAAAGTATTTCAATATCCCCGAATCATTTATGCTAAAAGTTGTAGCTTAGAAGAAAACTGTAAAGCTATAAAATCTTTGTTTAAAGCAACATATGTCACAAAAATAAAAGTGTCGACTGGTTTCGAAGGAAATAAAGCGTCTTATCGGTAATGCCAAACAAGAAGTGCAACCGTCATTCGTCAGAGCAAAATCGACAATAAATGTTGGAATAGAGAACGGAACTGGAATAGATCAAATGGGCTGTAAAGAGTGAAAGGAGAAAAATTGGTAAGAAACCATCGAGAAAGGAGTAAGTAGTTTGACACTATGAATAAGCGATAAAATACCAAAGAGGAATGCGGACGTTTAGCAAAGTATTTAAAGCATCTATTCATTGAGTACACCTGCGAACATGATTGTTTTATTGATTTAAAAAAGACAATTAACCAATAATGAAAGCTATGTGATTAGTACAAACTAGCCGTAAAACAATTCTTTCTAAAACCAAATGTGAAAAATAAGAAAAATCGAAAATGAAGGGACACAAATATTTGGAAGCTAAAAGAGCTAACTTCTTAAACAAAAGAAGCCGTCGCTGTGTGTGTGTTTCAATAGTTTAACCACAAAGTTTTTTAGATGTACTTTTTTCAGAAAAGTTTTGAAACATGGTAGACGCGGAAGCATTGTTGGGATTAAGCGAGAAATTTTCTTCAATGGCAAATGTAATGAAATTGCTGGCATTTTAATCAAAGTTTACTTTTATTTAGACCCCAAGATAAAATTGAATTTAATTATTATTTATATACAATGACATGCGTCATATTATTTTGGTAAATGGTGCGCATTTTTTTTTATAGTTCTTGTTATAAATATCCCAGTTTGCAAATTTAGTGAATATAAAAGTATGTATTCATACGGCGTCTTCAAAGTATATTGCTTCGTAAATAATTTCCTTAGTTACTATTTCCAACGAAGTGTAATCATCCCTCTAGAGATCATTTAATATTATTCTGAAATTTTGAGAGCGATTTGTAACAACTCGATTTTTAGAATATGTGCGAGTTATTTTAAGGCAGCGTTTTGACCCGCCAAATTGTTTTGTTCCAATCCGTAGCAGAATAGAATATATTATACTTGAACTGAAAACCCCCGACATCCACAGGTCTAAAAAATCAGCTTCTAAAAAATCTAAATATGTGATAAATTTTCCTGTGTAAAAGTGGTCTCAAAACTGTTCCGATTTTTTTCCTTCAGCGTTGATGGACCTTCAACCTAAATCACCAAACTGATGCTAATTAATGACAGTTAATTTTGTGTGTTCTAGTAGAAGGTACATACTTAATTTTAAAACATAACTTACTTAATTTACTTTTCTACTTACTCTTAAATTTCATTTAGAATAAAAAAAATTGAAATATATGAATAGATGTTACTCGACGATCACGCACAATTTGCAATGCCTGCTACATCATTGTAACATGATCACGATGATAAATATAACTACAAAACATTTGAAATTTCACACAGAGGGCTACTTCAAAGTAAAAAATTCTCTCCGATCTTTTTTGCCTTCAATGTTGATGGAACTTCAGCATAAATTACTAAACCGATTATAATTAATAATGGTTCCTTTTGTGTGTTCTAGTGAGAAGTAAATACATGCTTTTAAAACTTAGTAAAACTTTTTAAAACTTAGTAGATAAATTTCATTTATAATTAAAAAAAATCTGATGTGGGCAACAAATGACTTTCCTTATATAATGTAATGAATTTACTACTTTTACAGTAAAAAAAATAGGTTTTCCTTATAGTAGATACTAATATTCTTTCCAAGATATTGAATTTTCGACAATTAATCTTCATTTTCATTGATATAGCGTCATTTTTATCCATTTGGGGAGATTTTCGTTAATTTGGCAAGAGTTCAAAAAGACGCCAAGTTGGCGACATTCCGCGAAATTCGACGCCAAAATCTCACCAAGCGTTATGGACGAAGAAATAAGTCATTCTTACAACAGATAAATGGCTATTGGCGTTCAAATACAAAATTATTACTTAAAGTATATTTTTTCATGAATGGAACGAGCTAGATCAACGAGAATGATGTAACCCAAATTATCGCATGGTATTACATATGAAAATTGAACATGTTTCTCAATAGGATATATATATTTTTTAATTTTATATGACTTTTTGATAATTTTTTTGAAAAGTGTACAATATCTCGAGAACGGTTTACGTTAGCATTCTAAAATTTATGTCAATCGTTTTCTAATGAAAAATTACATAGGAAATGTCGATTTGCGTAACTTTATTAGCGGTTTTGATTTTTTTACGATTTTTTCAAAATTTCATTTGAAAATTTAGGGGGTTCTGAACATTCGATTGCGTATAAAACAATAGGCTTCTAGTGTTTACAGATTGTGATTTGTGTACCAAATTTTGTTCAAATCGTTCCATTCGTTCGTCAGTTATCGTCTCCAAAGTCTCACTGACACACACACACACACACACACACACATAGGTGGGCAAGACCTGTAAAACGAGGACGCTGTGTGTATCCTATCAAACTGAGAACCCTATTAAGGAATATATTTTTGGTGAAAGCGTTAATGATTTCCCAGTTAAAATACAGTATACTTTTCATTTCTACTTCGTAATTTTAAAAAAATTAATTATTTCAACGCATGTTTTTTTCAACCAAAATGGGGACCTGGTGTTACACATCTAATATGTACACACCGTAAATCGCGGACCCGTGTCACACACCGTAAATCGCGGACCCATGTCACACACCGTAAATCGCGGACCCATGTCACACACCGTAAATCGCGGACCCGTGTCACACACCGTAAATAGCGGACCTGTTTCACACACCGTAAATTGCAGACCTATTTCACACACAGTAAATCGTAGACATGTTTCACACACAGTAAATCGCGGACCTGTTTCATACATCTACAAACCGGGGACTTGTCTCATAGATACATCCAGTGACGTATATACAAAAATAGTTTTTGGGCGGTTTACTCCGGCTTAGTTTGATTTTTGTTTAACATGGATCCGAAGCATCGCTAGACCCTTTTTGGGAGGGCACAAGCCCCTCCTACCTAATGTGTGTGAGGAAGCGTCCCCCCTCCCCCCAAAAAATCAAAATTGTATAAATATATTTTTCTTTACTATTTGGAATAATATTTATATTTTCGCATTTAAAGTTTGAAATTTTCAACGTATTACCCTCTCAATTTTCTGCAGTGAAATTTCACTAGTTCTAAATATTAGTCACTTGAGACCGGATATCTTATTAAGCTTAAAAAATAAGTAAAACGGTAGTCAACAACCATCTGACACTTATCCAGTCTCGGTCTGAACCATTGACATTATAGGCGCCTGAAGGATATTTTCCAGGAGGAGGCAAAAGATGCATTGCACACACGCACGCACATATATGCATAAAATATACAATGAAATCTGTAAAATCCACAGGACAGGAAGCGACAAATGCCTGTCTCCGGCCCCCAATCTTCGGCGCCAATGATTAACAAGTGTCATAGTCTATAAGGGGTAATTAGGTGTCGTCGGAAACGATAGGCTTTTGATTTAAGAAGCTTTTAAATACTCTGAAAAATTGAAATTGTTTTTTATGAAACAAAAATTAAAAGTCACTTTTTTTCATTTTTGTCCCCTTGTAAATCAATTATTATTTTATAAAATAAATTAGCCTAAATTGACAAAATTGTATAACTGTTTATGAACATTGATAGAGAAAGTTTTTATTGTTTTAAAATAATAAATTTTACTGATTTAAAATAATAAATTTCCACATGTTAACATGGAAAATTATTAAGGCATAGCTGTTATTTATGTTTATACAAGCAAACACGGGCACCGGCACAGAGCCATGCCCCCCCCCCCCTTCAGTTTTCGATTTTCTATATAATAAATTTTTTTTAAAAATTTCAACATTTTTTAACTTTGAGAGAGTTATATTTACTGATACGGTTCCAAACTGTCATATGAAATAGACATGCAATTAAAAATAAAACTGCACTTCCCCAAAGTTTTCACAACATTTATTAGAAGAAAAAACAATAAATGCGGACGATCCGCATTAAAGCGACCCCCCCCCCCCCCACCTCAAAGCGCCAACGTACTTGGTGAACGACTCCATATCCAGAAGAGTATATGCGAGAATTGAGAGTTAAATTTAAAATACGTATTGATTGAATGCCAAATGGGGTAGGAGGGTGGGAAGAAGACGCTTTTCGCTCCTTAAGATATAGAATAATTTCGTTAGAATCGTTATGCTGAACATACGTTACACAGTCAAAACTCGATATAAGGTATAAGGTCACCCTTACGTATTTGAAAAAACTGACCCTATAAGCGGGGAGATCTTATATGTGGATATGGAACATTTCAGCCTGTAGCGATGGAAATTTAACTGCATACTGATCAGTAGTGTAAACATGAAATAAAAATAAAATTACATTACATTTTAATTTAATTCATTTTATTTATAAACCCAGAACTATGATAAATACTACAATAACAGTTTTGATAAGGAAACAAAAAACACGCACTCATTGAAGCTCCCCTTCTCCCCCCCCCCCTCCCAGAAGCAGAAAAGTAAGTCTCTATTGTCTATTTTTAGATTTTGGATTTAGGTACAATTGACAGCTTTAGCGGCACTTTCACTTTGACCATTGTTACGAGAATGTCAAACTCTATAACTCTGTTTGTCGAGTTGACAAAATTGTCTTTTTGTGTAGACACCAAGGCAGGATGGCAAAAGGAGCAATTTGGCGGCAGGTACTAGGTAGAAAGGGGTGGTGGTCCTGAATTCCCTTGGGTAATTTGCTGCTGGTGAGAGTCGAACCCTTTTTCATTTTCACCTGTTGTAGAGTAAAAGGTTGGGTGCGATGTAAACAAAATCCTGGTCACGTTTGGATAATGCCCAGTTGCCCATCGAAACAGACTGCTTTAACTGCAGACACAACTTCATTGCATTATTTAAAGGTTTACAGTATAACCTGAAAAACTTAGAGCTTTATAGGTATGTACATGTGTTACAACCATGGGCAGATACAGACTTTGCAAAAGGTGGAGGGAACCATTCAAAAGGAGGGCCCAACATTCAATTTCAACTTTGTTCCCATACGCATAGAACTAATGTTAGTTTTCATCATAAAGGGTGGGGGGCACTAGGTCCCCCGGCTCCCCTCTCAATCCCCGCCTGGTTCCAACCAGTGGCGTAACTATAAGCTTAGGGGCCCTTAGCACAGTTTCAAAGGAATCTAAGAAAAAATGGCCGAGGGAAAATATAACCGTGGAAAAAATGGCAGAGGGAAATAAATGACCGCTGAAAAATTTTATTGTAAATGAGGGGACCTTTATTTTTAGCTTTGCCCCAAATAGAGGTAATGCCATTTTTGTAAATTTGTTTACATCCTGGATCAGGATATTTTATTCTTCCGATCTCCCTCTGAAGATAATTTTATAGAGCAGAAACAGAGATTCTGATACTTAATTTGGGAGAATTAAGTGGTTTAATAGAGTGCTTTGAATAACAATATCATTTAGAATACAAAGAATTTGCAAATAATTGTGAATTTAAAGTTTTTATATTATATATTCCGTACGAATAACAGATATACCTGCTAGTAATTCCATATATTTAATCAATGATTGAACCCATTGGTAATATTTTAGCGTATTCCGATTTATAATGAAATATTAGTTTTACAAAATTTATAGTCACCACTTCTATTGTATGATATGAAAATGTGAGTTACATTTTAATTGCATAAATAAAGGTCTAGATCTTAGAACAATCTAAAATAAAGGCGTTGATCCTATAAAATTGGTTTTTGTTTGCTAGTTTTCTACTTCTTTAGACACATTAGGTTCAAAATCCAAGGAAAGAAAATATGATACGAAAGGCAAATATATGACAAATGTGAGATTTCTAACTTCTCCGGTATTCAAGTTATTATTCTAAAAATACACGTATACATTCCTATTGCGCGGCCCCAGGATGGACTGGGATGATAATTTTCAAAATTCAATAATACTGAATCCGTATCAGTCATTATCTGAGCTATCTATATCTATAACAGTTTCCGATAAATAAGTGTTTTATGCAAAAATTTTTGAAACGAAATTAGAAAATATACCGAAAGTGGAAATCTTTAGTGACCTACTACCCTATACCTCTTCTTAAATTGGATGCTGAATCCCTATCATTTATCATCTAAGCTATCATTTGTTATCAAAGATTTTAAAAGAGATCGAACCTTTTACAAAAGATCGGATTTTTTAAATAAAAAATATTTAAAATTTTTAAATAATAAATTACATATAAAAACTATTTAGGCAATACATTTTAAAGCATATTTATCTTTTATAATAATTTTTTGATTAAAAAAATGCTAACATTTTATTAGCTTCCGCACGTAATTTATCGTACTATATTTCAATCGATGTATTTAATATATCTGGGATATTATGCTCCATAGCAAAAAATAAAATTCCCAATATCTCGAAAACCTCTCTTAATAATAGGGTCTACCACTATTCTGTTAAAGTAACTTGCAAAGCCTTCACCACATTTGTTAATAATGAATGTATTTCAAATTTCCTACTGTTTATATTGAGAATTGCGCATTTTGCAAATCGCATTTAATTCACTTATAATTAGAAAAAAAATATATATTAAAAGTAATCTGACGTGGGCAGCACATGACTTTTCCTACAGACACAAATCTATTTTCTTATTTTGTATTTCATGCTGCGTTAAATTGAGTTTAATTGCAGAAAACCACATGGACACTTTTCTGATATTATATCGAATTTGCATTTTTAATGTACCTTAGTTTCATTCAGCAACTGCGCTTTAAAGTCTTCATCAGATCCTTGATATTCTTTATTCGAATCGCAGTAACATCTAATCAGTACGAGGGTAACCCACAAGTGATTTATCTACCGAATTTTGTGAAATTTGATCAATTAGTTTTTTGGCTAGAGTGGATACATGGGATTTTTGAGGGTCATTTCGCAAATAAAGGCGGTTTCTTTTATACTGAATCATACCGAAAAGTAATTAGCACCAGGGTCACGCAAAAGTAACTTACCAACCAAATTTTATGAAATTTGGTCCATTAGTATTTGAGCTTCAGTGGATACATACATCACACAGACAGACCACACACACAGACGTCACGCTAAAAGTAGTTCATTCGTGTTCTACAGGTCCCGAAACGTGTAGATCCGTAGAAAACTCCAGATGTGATTCTCGGCATTATTCCAATACTTTATCTATACATTAGCATGTATTGCAGCGAAAGTAAAAATATATTACAAGAAGGAAGATCAGTCATATATAAAACATTGGTTATGAAACACGTTCCAACTGCAATGTAATTTTATTTAAACATCTCTGAAATGCGATACATTCAGAAGTGATATTTTTAAAATTATCACAATTCTACAATAATTTATTATATTTAAAAACTTCATCGAAAACAAATTAACTGTGTTCAAATAACGTCATCGAAATATAAATCGCCTGGCTCTCTATATAAAAGCAGTGAATATTTCATTCATAAACTTTTTTCATTCCTTTTTTTCAGAAGCGATATTTCTAAAATTATTAAAATACTACAATAATTTATTTTTCTTAAAAACCTAAAACCATGGAGGTAAAAGTACTTTATAATTCCATGCTTAAAACTTCATCGATAAATCAATACAATAGAATCGTCTGCTTTTCTATATGAAATTATTGAATGTTTCATTCCTATCAACTATACTGCAGACTCCAAAGTTAAATAATTTTGCGTTAAAGAAATTCAGCAATTCTTATACAACTTCTCTTACAGCTTTATGTGTTTACATTCTGCATGCGTGAAGATTTGGCTTCATTGTAGAAATAATCAAAGTTTGATGATCATTTAAACTCAAAATATTGTAATTGAGTTGGCGCAGTATATAGATGCACAGAAAAGATAAAAACTAAAGCGGTTTTAAAACGGATACAACACTAAATATAAATAAAAAAGAATTAAAAATCACGATTACACTGGGAAAAAAAGTGGTTGGCATATTTTATTTTGAAATGTGTCACGTGATCTCTTCATATAATGTGGATGCAATTATTATTTTAATTGTTACTTCAAAATATTCGGAACATATTTTGCTGATTTCTTTTTATATACTATATGGGATAATTCGACTATTTCCTAAAATTTTCGAAGCAATTTCTGAATTAATTTCGCTTAAATAATGTTTGAATAATTAGGTCCCTTAGAGTTCATTGTATTTAATTATTTCAATCTGGGTCCAATCCAAAACTAATTAGGTGATATTATTTGTTTACATTCCCGTATGTCCCACAGCCCGTCTCAGCAACATACTAAAATTTTCTTTTGATAAAGTCATTTTTACGACAGTTATCGTGCGAACGGACAGACAGACAGACACAATGAGCAAAGTCATAAACACTTTTTATCTATGCTGTAAAGTGTTAAAAAGCAACGATATGCTAAATTTGAACTAAATTTGAACGTTTAGGGTTCTCGAGCTGTAACGTGTACTTTCCTATTGTTGGTTTAAAAAATATAATACGAATTTAAAATTTGTGCTTTTTAAATGACTTGTCTTGTTGCGTTTTGAAAGATAATATTATTGTAATGATTTTCTGTAGCACTTGTCTCTTAGTCTAACTATCCCACATTCCGACAAATTTGACTACTTTTTAATATGCTGTCAAATTACTGAAAATGCTGCCGAATTGATAACATGATACTAAATTAATGACAATTATACACCCAATTAATGAAAATTCAATCTTTTGAAAAATTAAGTTCAATTTCCTTGAAAATCCCTGTCGCCCTGTGGTAATTAGAAAATAGTTTTTGTAAATTTGTTTACACACAGGACCAGACCTTCCCGGTCGTCCATCTTGTTGCTCCAAGTCCTCTGAACGAGCCGGACGGCCTGGGGCTTTCACACACAGGACCAGAATGTTTTTACCTTCAGAGCTGCCTGTGAAGATAATTTTGTATAGCGAGAATAAATATTCTTATACATCCATTAAGGATAATTAAAATAAATACAAGCCGAATACCAGTTGAAAAAATACTGTGTCGCAATAAGCAACTCTCGAATAAGGTAAATGTTTGATTAATTCGCGTTTCACATTTATTCGTCAAATCGAATATTTTAGTGTGCATACCCCCCCCCTCCCCCCCAAAAGAAACTATTGGAAAACTTAAATTGCACAATTCTTTCTTTCAAACAATCTACCCGTACACCAAATTAAAGTCTCAATGTCTTCCCGGAGCATGCTATTTTATCATTTTACATTTCGAACGGTTTTTCCTATAGTGCACACCCATAAATGTGGTCTGGGCCTTCGACATCGACACCCATAAATGAACATTTTTGAAATAGTTCGTCTTTTATCAGATAATTGGTTCATATACCAAATATCAAGCCTCAATCACATTTAAATGGAAGTGTGTCTCATTTATTCGGAAAATCGAACGTTTTGGTGTGCGGCAACACCTAAAGTAACAAATATTGGAAATCTGAAATTGCACACTTTCTTTTCTTCAAACTATTTACCCATATTCCAAATTTGAACTATTCTATCACGAAGCATGCTTTTCCTTTCGTTTCACCTTTCAAACTTTCCCTGTGTAGCACCCCCCTATGAACATTGCTGGAAAATTGTATTCATTTTGTGTTTTTTTATCAAATGATTTGTCCATATACCAAATTTCAAGCCGTTGAAAAGGAGGCGATTTTCATTTGTTTGTCAAATCGAATATTTTATTGTGCGGCACCCCCCTGCTTTAGCAAATGTGGGAAAACTGAAAGTGCACACTTTCATCCTTTCCAACTATCTACCTGTACAATAAATTTGAAGTCTCTATGTCATCACAAAGCATGCTTTTTCTATCATTTCACCTTTCAAATGTTTCTGTGTAGGGTAATCACCCCCTTATATACACATTTTTTAAAAATTCCGTTTTTCTTGGGTATTGTATCAGATTATTGGCCCATATATCAAATTTCAAGCATCTATCACATTTCAAATTGACGTTTCTCATTTATTCCGAAAATCGAACATTTTGATGTGCGTCATCCCTACGGTAGAAAATATTGGAAAATTGAAACTGTACACTCTCTGCCTTCCAAACTATCTATCCGCACAACACATTTGACATCTCTATCTCATCCCGAAGCATGTTTTTTTTCTTTTTCATAAATTCATCTTTCGGACGTTTTTCTCTGAAGCACCCCTTAAACGAACATTTAAAAAAAAACTGTATTCGTATTGAGTGTTTTCATCACATAATTAGTCCATGTGCAAAATTTCAAGCCTCTATCAAATTTTAAAGGAGCCGTTTCTAATTTATTTGGAAAATCGAACATTTTAAGGTACATGAAGGTCTATTTTGCCCACGAAGTTCTTTCGAACATGAAGGTATATTTTGCCCCTCGGACCTTTGCCATTCCCCCTGGAGTTTTTGAACTTTTTTTTTTCTTCCGGAAAATAAAATCCCATGATCTCATGTAAACTATTACCAAGTTTGATAGCATTCTGTCCAGTAGTTGTCCATTTATGGCCATTTCAAAGTGGAACTTTAATTGTAAAGACTCTGTATAAACTCTTTCTCAAAACGTTCGAATACCTACCTACACTCTTTGGCCATTAGACGAATATTTTAGTGTGCGGCAGCCCCCTGCTTAGCCGCAAAGAAAGATTAGTGTCAATCATTATCCCCTTGGAGTCCCAAATGAGGGGTGAAATACATTCTTCCCTGAAAAATTCTTCTCTACCGTGGGAAACTTAGAGCAAGGGGCATTCTTCTGATTTTCACCAAAACCTGTGTTCATTGCTTTTTGCTGAAAACTTTAATTCTTTATATAAAACACATACTCTAGATTTTTTGTTGCATATAATATTTTTTTACGCATACGTGTACATGTACATAAACATTTTATATTATGTTGAAATTATATTATTTCTGCAATGAAACACGCATTTTCTGGATATCGTTTGTGCGATATTTCAACATTTAATTCAAGCTAAAATGACACGAGTATTTACATATTTTTAACATTTTACAGCATAGTTGAAAAGTGTATATGACTTTGTTCATTTTGTCTGTCTGTCTGTCCGTTCGCACGATAACTGCCATAAAAATGATTTTATTAAAATGAAATTTTACTATATTATTCAGACAGTAGGTGGGACATATGGGAAAATAAATGAATAATAACAAACAATTGGTTTTGGATTGAACCCGGGTTGAAAAAATGATATGCATTGAATCCTATGGAACCTAATATTTCAAACATTTTTAAGAGAATTTGAAATTCACAAATTCCTCCGAAAGTTTTAGGAAATATTAAAATTATCCCATAAAAAAATGAAAAAAATTCCGCAAAATATATTCAGTAGTTTTTAAAATAAAATTTTAAATAATAATTACACCTATATTATAAAAAGAGATCATGTGACCCACTTCAAAATAAAATATGGCATCCATCTTGTGTCAAAATCTTGATTTTTAAAGTTCTTTTTAACATTTTGCAACATTATTGAAAAATGTTTATGACTTTGATCATTCTGTCTGTCTGTCTGTCTGTCCGTTAGCACGATAACTGCTGCAAAAATGACCTTATCAAAATTTTAGTTGTTCAGGTGGTCAGTGGAACCTGTGGGAATAGAAATGAATAACATCACACAATTAGTTTTGGATTGAACCCGGATTGAAAAAATAAAATACATTGAACCCTATGGGACCTAATTTTTCAAACATTTTTTAAGCGAATTTAAAATTCACAAATTGCTTCGAAAGTTTTAGGAAATATTCAAATTATCCCATAAAATATATAAATAAAAATTAGCAAAATATATTCGGTAGTTTTTTAAATAAAAATTAAAATAATAATTACATCCTTTTTATGAAGAGATCACGTGACCCACTTTAAAATAAGATATGGCATCCAACTTGTCTCAAAATCGTTATTTTTAAAGTTAGTTATTTTTAATTCATATTTAGTGTTGTATCCGTCCTAAAACCGCCTTATTTTTGCTAAAATTCTGTGCATCTACTAACTGAAACAACACAATTACATTATATTCGAGTTTAAATGATTATCAAACTTTGATTATTTCTATAACGAAGCCTAATTTCCACTTATGAAAAATGCAAACACCAAAAGATGTAGAATGTGTTGTATAAGAATTGCTGCATTTCTTTAAAGCAAAATTATATAGCTCATGGAGTTTGCAATACAGCTGATTTGAATGAAACATTCGTTGATTTTACACAAAGAACCCAGGCGATTTTTTCAATGAAGTTTTAAGCATAGAGTTAAATTATTTGTATCTCCATGGTTTTAAATTTTTAAATCAAGTAAATTATTATAGTATTGTGATGAATGAAAGAATTGGAAAAATGTTTATGAATGAAATGCTACATTTTTATAGAAGCGATTTATATTTCGATGACGTCATTTGAATAAATTCCATTTGTTTTCGATGAAGTTTTTAAATATAATAAATTATTGCAGTATTATGATAATTTTAAAAATATTACCTAGGAATGTATCGCATTTTAGAGATGTTTAAACCAGGCATTTTATATTTCAATGCCGTTATTTAAATGAAGTTCATTTTTTTCGATGATGTTATAAGTTTCCAAATATAATAAATTAATGTAGTATTTTGATAATTTTAAAAATATTACCGAGGAATATATCGAATTTTAGAGATATTTATATAAAATTGCATTGAAGT
Organism: Amaurobius ferox; assembly: GCA_951213105.1. Classification (NCBI taxonomy): domain Eukaryota; kingdom Metazoa; phylum Arthropoda; class Arachnida; order Araneae; family Amaurobiidae; genus Amaurobius; species Amaurobius ferox. Next base: position 133,809,299 of record OX578143.1, on the reverse strand, counting down.
TGGAAAGTGTTTCATAATCAATGCTATATGCATGGTTGATCTTGTTAATTTATATTGAGTGTTGTATCCGTCCTAAAACAGCTTTGTTTTTGCTTATTTTCTGTGCATCTATATTATGAAATAACGCAATTACAATATATTTGAGTTTAAATAATCAATGCCATCCACCTTGGGTCGAATTCGTGATTTTTAATGTTATTTTTAATTTATATTTAGTGTTGTATCCGTCCTAAAATCGCTTTATTTGCTTAATTTCTGTTCACCTATATTCTGAAACAACGCAATTACAATATATTTGAGTTTAAATGATCATTAAACTTTAATTATTTCTACAAAGAAGCCTAATTTTCATTTATGGAGAATGTAAACTTACCAAGCTGTAAGATGAATTGTATAAGAATTGCTGAATTTCCTTAACGGAAAATTATTTAGCTCATGGAGTCTGCAAAATAGCTGATATGAATGAAACATTCATTGATTTTATATTGGGAAGCAGACGATTTTTTCGATGAAGTTTTAAGCAGACGATTTTATAGCAGACTTTTTCGATGAAGTTTTAAACACAGATTCAAGTTACTTTTACCTCCATGGTTTTAAGTTTTTAAGTAAAATAAATTATTGTAGTATTGTGATGAATGAAAGGAATAAAATAAATGTGTATAATGAAATATTTACTTCTTTTACATAGAGAGCCAGGTCATTTATATTTCGATGACATCATTTGAATAAAGTTCATTTTTTTTCGATGAAGTTTAAGTTTTCAAATATAATAAATTATTGTAGTTTTGTGATAATTTTAAAAATACTACCACCGCTGAATGTATCGCATTTTAGAGATGTTTAAATAAAATTGCATTGCAGTTGGAAAATGTTTCATAATCAATGCTATATGCATTATTGATCTTTCTTGTTTATAATATTTTGTATTCATATGGTGTATATCACATAGATATTCGTGTAGTAGTATTACATACATAATCGTTTTCTCAAATTCGAGATTTTGATGCCAATATGTTTTAAGACCTCCTGAACACATTTTGCCTTTTTTTTTAATGATGTCCCTCCGTCTGTCTGTGGTCGATTTCTTGTATTCCCGATAGCGGCCACGAATATTAACGGATTTTCATGAAATCTTATATCCAGCTTTGTTACAAATAATCTAGAACATGATATACTTTTTTTTTAATTCGAGTTCGAAATTTATTCTAAACTTCATATTTTTTTAACATGACAGCATAGAACAAAATTTGAGATAATCATACATAAGAGTTTATTTATGGCTCAATGACCACGTGACTTCATAGTTACAATCATTGTTGTGAAAGATAACCGCAATATAATTTTATTTTTCGTGATGTCATTAGTCCCACCGGGAGGCAAGTTACCCCCTCCACCCACTGTTAGGTATACTGTTAGGAAGTGCGGTTTTAATCGATTTTTTTTGCTCTTTAAAGTGAAGGGTAACACACTATAATTGTAATCATTTAGGTTCTTTATACCGATTTTTCAAAAAGATTTTGTAAAATAAAACAAAATAAAATAAAAAATAAAGAAACTATTAAAAATAAATTATGTTATGAGAAAATCGAATTGAGCCAAACTGCAGTTAATTTTCCCCGAATATCGGAACTATATTGAAACGTAATTACATTTAAAAATTTCCTGCGAAAATTGCCAATTAATATGTAAAGTTCTGTTTAAAAGCAAATGACATAATTTTTAGAACGATAATCTACACCGTTCTTGCGATATAGTCGTTATTGATCCAAAATGGGGAAAATCCTAAAACATTATATATTTTCACAATTATTATGTAACAAAATAACTTAAGTACATTTTACCAATAATTAATGGACACTATTGTTTAATAGTTAGTTTAATAGTATGTTTAATAGTTACTTACTAGATATTAGATATTTTACTTTTCTCCAGAAACACCATATCTCACGAAATAATGAACCAATTTACTTCAACTTTTTGTGCATATTTTAATTGGTAACTGCAATAAGCCTATTCATTTTAGTGATATCTGGTTGAAGAAAGTTCTAATTTGTGTTGCTGTTTTCCAACAAAATAAGAATCTGTTAATCTGTAGTGGAAATCATGAGTTGCATACGTTACTTATCTATATTTCATTTTCTTTTTGAAAGAAAATACGCTGATTTGGAAAAACAATGTTTCTCTATTGTACTCCATTGCAAGTATAATGATAAATTCTGTAAATCGAATGCTATATACTTAATCAACTCTGTCATATTTATTGAGACCTAATAAGAATGAACAATAGAAAAAGTAAAAAATTAGGACGGAAATCCAAAGTTCCCAGATTAAATTCACGGACTTATTTTGTGGCTTAAGGTTTTGAGAGCTTGAAAATTGTAAAGAAATTGAAAATGAATATATATAAATAATATAGAGTATTTATGTTAAAAATGTATAAACTATGGAAGTATATTGAATGAATAAGAAACTCCTAACAAATTTTATTCTAGAGGTCACTGTTTGAAGGATTAAAATTCTCCGCTCTCAAATTCTTTTATCTTCTTCCTGTGGGTCAGGAGAGTCGTATCCTCTGATCTATTGTACGTTATCTCTGATGGGTGGTGTCAAAGGTGTCAACTGCCTGCAAATGGGGGTCAACCTGTTTGGGATAGGGTTTGTCCCATAGCCGTGTTTTTGAGAGATTCTTCCACCCGTATGTTCGCATGTCCAAATTTAAGTCAATGTAATTGAAGCGCTTATAGTGTTAGTTGGAACGTCCGTAGCTTGGAAAACGTCGAAGTTTGCATTCCATCTCGAACGAATATCCAAATGAAGCTTGCGAAAACCAAATGTCGCTACTTGCTTCGAAAATTCGACAGTAGACAATTTATTTTGGACTAGCCGCCTTTGGCGACCAGCCTGTTCGCTACCCTTGAAAATTCTGACCGTGGCAAACTCGCTGGCGCGACCTACCAGAAAGGTGTAAGGTAACTGTTTGGATGGCCAGGAAGTGCACCCCCCCCCAATTTTGACCAAAACCCATGACATCCACAGGGGAGGCATCCACAGGGAACGTACCCTCCTTCCCCTACCACCAACCTGTCGGAAGGACTTACGGTCCCACATGTTTAACGTGATCGTACTCCGCGTGAACACGGCGGCAGTTTTGACAGTGGCGAGAATCGAACCAGGGCCTACCGAGTGCAATTCCCGCGCGCTAACCACTGGACAACCGCGCCCTCCGCGACAATCTCCATAACTTTCTTTTTATTCACCCAATTTAGACCGGAACCCAGTGGGGGAGGCATCCACAGGAACCGTACCCTCCTTCCCCTATCACCAACCTCTCGGAGGGACTTACAGACCCACATGTTTAACGTGATCGTACTCCGCGTGAACACGGCTGCAGTTTTGGCAGTGGCGGGAATGGAACCCGGGCCTACCGAGTGCAATTCCAACGCGTTAACCACTGGGCTACCGTGCCCTCAACCCCGTGGAGTTAACAAAGTTTGGTTTAGTTTAATGACGTTAAAACTAAAAAGGAAATTTTAAGGCACCTTGACAATCTCCATAACTTTATTTATTTTTATTTTTTTATTTCTTCAGTGTTTACGCTTTTCATTAATATCATTTAAAATATTCTCATTCCATAGTCGAAATCATTAGTACTTTTTGAGATGAGAGGATTTAAAAACCAAAGTTCGTTTTTTTTTAACCGAAAGTGACTTTTGTTTTAAAATCTTTAAAAAATATTATAATTTGTTCCTGAGATTTGAGATTGATATATTTTTACTCGCATTTGTCTGCTCTTTCCGGTGGTGTGATTTGTTTTTTTCTACGACGTCTGGATGGTGGAGAAAAAAGGGAAAAACCGTCGAAATCGCATAAAACATTAAATAACTAAAAAAATAATTCAAATTTTAAAAATCGGGTTTTACGTGTTTTCGAAAAACTAGTACATTTCTACGTCGGGTCCAAGACGGGCTAGCCTGATAAGGTTCAAAATCCAAAGAAATAAAATATACCCTAAAATACAATGATATACTAAATTTAGACATTCAAGCTGCTATAGTTTTGGTGTTATTCTTAAAAAAACGAGTACATTCTTTTTTTTTAGGCCCAGGACGGGCTAGCCCGATAAGGTTTTAAATCCAATGAGCTAAGATATACCGCAAATGACAACGACATTCCAAACTTGGAACTTTTATATACTCCTGTTCTAGAGTTATTCCCTACAAAAAGTGAATTTCTAAGGCGGGCCCGATACGGTTCAAAATCGAAGGAATTTAAATATTCCTCGAAAAGTAAGGATGTACTAAATTTATATTTTCTAGTTGCCCAGATTTTCCAGTTATTCTAAAAAAGCAATGTCCATTCCCATGTCGGGCCCAGGACGGGCTATCCCGATAAAGTTCAAATCCGAAGAAACTTAAATATACCACAAAAGCTAGCGACATGTTGAACTTGGAATTTTTAGCTATTGCAATTCTCGAGTTATTCTTCAAGAACGAAAGCATTCTTCAGCGTACCCAAGATGGATTAGCCCGATGAGGTTTAAAATCTAAATTAAATTCCATCCAAAAGGAAATGATATACTAAATTTACATTTTTAGCTACTCCGATTGATCGAGTTATTCTTGAAAAGCGAGTAAATTTCTATGGTGGGCCAAGACGGGCTAGCCCGATAAGGTTCGAAATGCGATGAAATGTAATATACCCCAAAGGACAATGATATATAAAATTTAGACATTCTAGATGCTCCGAATTTTGAGTTATTCTAAAAAAAACGGTATATTCCTCTTGTTGGGCTCAGGGCGGACTAGTCCGATAAGACACTCATGTTGATAGGATTGTTTCTAAAGTCTCGTCACAACTTTATATTTTTAACCAACTCATTCCTTATCTTAATGAGTAGGGCGCGGATTTTCATGCACAATATTTAGGCCAAATAATATGCAAATATGCTCAACATTATATATGAATATTTTTTTCTGATGCTCAAAATTATTGCAAAATATTCACAAAATATGCACCTAAGTGTGGAATATATGCACTTAATTGTGCATATATATCGATACATTTAGTTAGTGGGGCACCCAGATTTTTCTCTGGGGGGGATTAAGAATTTCTTTTAGAGAAATATTTGTTATTTTTACTCTTTTTGTATATTAAAATGGCGTCTCGGGGGCTTCATGCCCATAAGCACCCTTATGTGCACCTATGCAAGGGCGTAGCTAGAAAGTGTTTTTTTTTCGGGGGGGGGGGGGTATATGAAATCAAATTTTGATAACTTTGAATTTCTGGCATGGGGGATATACCCCGATATCACTCCTGATTACATGCCTGCACCTATTATGTATTCAGTTCCAATAAAATCCTCTATGTTTCCTCCGTACTTAATATGGAAAACATTTTACTGGGTTCTTTTTCCTACTTAACTGAATAATTTGCTAATTAGATATTTGTTTAGTAATACTAACTTTAAATACCCGTCATTTTTTAAAATACATTTCCATTATTTGTTTTTTAATATATGCAATTCTTTACATTTCATATTGTTTTTAACTTTCTTTATTAGCAATAAACTCATGTTATGGAGGCATGAGTTAATCATAACATATAGAGAAAAACATTAATACAAAACGAAGATATAGTAAAGAATAACTTAACTATTAAAAATAATATAATAAAATGAAATAATGTTTTCATTGTTCCCTACACGGGCGGTATATCACACTGGACATGGAACTTAAATTTTTAACATTTGGATTTTAGAATAATTTTGTAAGCTTTTCTATTTTCTAATAAACGGTACGTAATGAATTTCTTTGATTAAAAAGTTCTTGAATTTGGAATATTAATAGTTTGATGTTCGGTATATAAATTGCTAAGAATTCATAATAATAATAATAGCCTAGCTAATCGATAATTTCTGTCCCCGTTCTATTGCGTATAAAAATGTCCGCATTCTACTGAGTGTGAAAAATGTCCGCGTTTTACTGTGTGTAAAAATGTCCGCGTTTTACTGTGTGTAAAAAATGTCCGCATTCTACTGAGTGTAAAAAATGTCCGCGTTTTACTGTGTGTAAAAAATGTTCGCGTTTTACTGTGTGTAAAAAATGTCCGCATTCTACTGAGTGTGAAAAATGTCCGCGTTTTACTGTGTGTAAAAAATGTCCGCATTCTACTGAGTGTAAAAAATGTCCGCGTTTTACTGTGTGTAAAAAATGTCCGCGTTTTACTGTGTGTAAAAAATGTCCGCGTTTCACCGAGTGTAAAAAATGTCCGCGGTTTATTGTGTTGTTGTTGTTGTTGTTGAAACCCAGACCGTCCGACCTACCAGAAAGGTGTAAGGTAAACGCGGTTTATTGTGTGTAAGATTTGAAGCTTTGTTTATTGCTTTATTTGCAGTTTTAAGTCCCCAAAATAAATCTTTGGCTATCTCAGGCGGGACCAACCTTAACGCGATCTCCGACAAGAACCTACAGCCTATGTATAACTAACAATAGCATACAAATAAATGCGTGTGTGAAATGAAATATTACTAATTCCATTGCAATAAATTTGAAAATAGATGAATCCTGTTCTGCCAAGTTAACTTTTTGCACAGCTAAAAATTAGATTTATTGAAATAAAGTCTACATGCTGAACTACAAAATATAACTGATCGACTACACTGAATTTTATTCTAAATTAAAATTAAAATTTGTTAAAGTGAGGATTAGAATGATTAAAAATAATTGGAACACTTTTTTTCATTCTATTTTAGCACATTGAAAAATGTAGCGAAACGTCTTGTTTCTGACAATAGCGGATTTGAGGGCTTCCCCCTCCCCCCTCCCCAGCTTCACGTCCGAAAAATATATCCTTAAGCATTCACAAAAAATAATCTGTGTTGATAACAGATCAGGCCAGCATCATCCCCAGCTGGGACCCTGACAACTTTTTCCGTGATAGCCCCCTCCTAAATATGAATAATAAAGAGGGGGGGGGGGGGTAGGTCTGGTACGATCTTATGTTTACGTACTTTTCATAGATTTTTTCCGAAGAGAGATTAACCCCAAAAAACTACTCCTTGCTTACGGACTTGAAAAGGGAATTATGCATATATCAAACAGTTAGAAACGGCATTAAAGTAAAAATACAATTCAATCTTTAAGCGCAGAATAAAATAATCAATACGACGAATAAAAAAACCTACAATTTTGAATTGTAAGTACCCAAAACCGGTTGTGTAATATCAAACGTGTGGAAATTACGAGTAAACGAGGACCTCCGTCCAAACACATTTTCTAACATGAAAGCGGGGACCTCGATTTTATCGGATACACACCTGATGAGCGCGTCATACACACAATACACTATAAGCCTACTAATCGAGGACTACCTCCAGATTTATAAAAAAAAACTTTTACATTATAAATTTAGTCCTCAGATTCACGTTTTCGCAATAAAACAAACCGAGGACGTCCGCGGTGTGAAGGTGGTCCGCGGTTTGTTGGTGTGTAAACATACGAATGTCCCCAGTTTCCAGGTCTTGCAAACACACATACTTTCACACACACACACACACATACACACACACACACACACACACACACACACAGAGAGAGACATCACTTCAAAAATGTTTGATTCGTGATCAGGGATGCTTGAAACGTGCTCTCCCGTCGAAAATTCGAATTCGAATTTTCGACCCCGTCACAATACTTTCCTTATACATTATGTATATAAGGAAAGTAACAATGGAAATACATGAATAAATGATGATCATTGACCAAGAGAAATTTTCAGTGCCTGCTATTATTATTATGTATTGATTATGTATTTATAATTGTTACATAATCATGATGATAAATATATCTGAAAAAAGTATTGACATTTCATAAATAGGATCACTTCAAGGCAAAAAACTCCCCTTTAAGTACAAGAAATAAAAACTTTTTCCGAAAATGTTATGAATGGTTTGCGCCAATTTTATTCTTGAAATTCTAGAGTTTTGTTCAGTCAAACAGTTCGAATCAATTTAAACTGTTGAACTTTCATATTTTACGAAGATTTTGTATAAATTGCGACCATTTCCTTGCACATAAATCTTTCAAATTCAATCACTTTTCAATAACCAAAACTAATGATATCAATTAGCGGTGCGTAACCATTGGGTTGTGACCCTATTTGGGGTCACAAGTGTATATTAAAGGGTTACCGAAAAATTTTAATGATAGCAGACAGGGTACAAAAAACATACATTTATTTTTGTTTCAATATATTAGAATCATACCCAAAATTTCAGAGTAAGACTGTCAGATATTTTGAGTATTTTTTTCATTAATAGTGTTTTCTTATTTCAAAAATATCCTATATAATATTCCTAGCTAGGTGAAATATTCTGATATTTTTAATTACCAAATGTAGCATAAGCGAATGAGAAATACATGCTTCCTATGTAAAACTGCATATTTATTTATAATTATTAACCTTTATGCTATTTACACGGTGGTATTAGATTAGTGTCCTATTAATACCTTAGTGGACCAACAAAAAAGGTAAGCACTAATGATCCAGATTGCTTCTATTTCCGTAAAAAATTTTGTATAATGACGAGGTTAGGGCTTAAATTATACTGGAAAAATATATCCTTTTCAGAAACTTCAGTTTTATTTCAACGATATCTACTACATTATAACAAAAAACGACCCGTCATTGATTAAACATTATACAATATTTAGATTTAATCAAGTTGAAAAACATATTTAAAAAAATTTAGGGTGATTAACTTAAGACCCAAAGCACATAAAAATACATATTTATTTTCATCATTGCACTTAATATTATACAAGTGTACCTGGAGTATGAAGTATTATATAAGGCAAAATCAAGGGGTATACTTTTCATTTCATATACTTTTTTCCCTGTTTCATAAAAATGGAACTTCAAGAAAAATTTACCTTATATTATTTACAGAGAAATTATGTAATAACAAATCATTATAGAGCCTTAAATTAAAAAATCATATTATAGAGCGCAATTGAATCTCTGTTATAGACACATTAATGAAGCGTATGCATAGTTATAGAGTTGTAACAATCTACTCTTTATTCAGCTTTAAAGAATATATTAAAATGGCTAATTTCATAAGGAACAGAAAGTAAAAGATAACCTTATATCAGTCGTTTCCACGACAACTTTGCAAATGAATTGACGTTTTGACAGATACTGATTCTTGGTCAGACTCTAACAAATATACTATTCTCTTTAACTGTCAAATAATAAAATTCTTGTGTTCATATATCTTTGAACGCGATGTGGCTTAGGAGTTGAATTGAATTTGTCAGGGATTTATAATCTGTTGAAATAAAGGAATATTTTCGATAAGCATGTTTAAGAAGTGAAACATTGTGAATTGAATTAAATTTACAATATGTTAATCTCTCTAGAACGTGTTAATGGAACTAGCTTTAATATATACAAAGATGAAACGTGTTTCTGTACGTTCAATTAAATTGCTTCAAAAATTATTGAATGAAATATATAACTGCAATTGTTTAAATGTTGATTGGTAAAATTAAACTTACAACAAATTAATTCTATATTACATGTAACAATTAATATTGCTCATATATAAATACGTATTTTCATTTTATTTCCCCGAATTTTGTATGCTTATTTTAATAGTCAACATTATCAAAAAGCTTCGAGATTCGGGATTCGAGAGTGTGAAGTATTCAAGCTGTGAAATATTTCAAATTAAAACTTAATGTTACGAATAATTATGAAATTATAAGTATAATGAATTAATTCCAATATTTGATAATAATAGCACAAAAGAGCATATACGTTTTTAGAACTTAAATATTAAATTAAATGAAATAGAATACAGTAAAATAATGAAATCAAAGTAAGACCTTTAAATCACAAAAACGTATTTCCACAGATTTACGTTTAATCATTCATGGAGGTAAAGGGAGAACATCTAACACCATGATATGCATTTTGTTTTGTCATGCATTTCTAGCAATCCTGTAAACAACAATGACAACAATAGCAAAAAATCTGATGTGGGCAGCACATGACTTTTCCTGCAGACTTATATCCACATTATCTTTATTTTAATGAAATTAAATTCACTTTTAATTCAATTTTTGTTCTCATTTGGTAAAACTAGACTTATTTTCAAAGGTGGCGTAGATAAAATACGAAAAAACTAAAGTATCTCGAGAACAGCTAGTCCTAGTGTAATGGGATTGGTCTTATTCTTTTCTTCGTTAAAAATTACGTATAAAACAAGCATTTAATGAATGAATTTGAGAATACGTAGTTTTTTAATTTAGATTTTGAAGATTTTTGCGGATCATTTTGCAAAAAAAAAAGGAAAGTTATTTTTTTCCGAAACATACTAAAATCAAATCAGCACCAGGGTAACCCACAAGCGACTTATCTATTGAATTTTATGAAATTCGGTCCATTAGTTTTTCAACTAAATTGGATACAAGCACATTTTGTGGGCCAACAAAAAAAGGCGGGTTCTTTTATCCCGAATCGTACTAAAAACTAATTAGCACCAAGGTCGTACCCAAGTGACTCACAAAATTTTATGAAATTCGGTCCATTAGTTTTTCAGTTAGAGTGGATACATACATTACACTGACACAAAGACAGACACATAGACAGTCACACACACAGACGTCTCTCTAAAAATAGTTTTTTCCTATTCTTAAGCTCTCGAAACGTGTAAATCCGTCATAAACTCGAGTTGTGATTTTCGGCGTGATTCAAATACTTCCCTATACATTACCATGTATTGCAGGGAGACTAAAAAGAAGTTAGTGAAGTTTACAATTGGTAACTTTTATTACTTTCCCTGCAATACCTGTTAATGTATAGAGGAAGTATTGGAATCATGCCGAAAATCGAAACTTGAGTCTTCGACGGATCTACACGTTTTGGGACCTCTAGAACACGAAAACACGAATTTTTAGCATGACGTCTGTGTGTGTGTGTGTCTATCTGCCTGTGTGTCTCTCTGTATGTGTGTATGTGTGTCTGTGTGTCTGTCTGTCTGTCTGTCTGTGCAATGTATGTATCCACTCTAACTCAATAATTAATGGATCAAATTCCATAACTTTTGGTATGTAAGTCACTTGTGTGTGACCCTGGTGCTGATTGGTTTTTGGTAAGATTCGAGAAAAAGCAACCCGGCATTTTTTTTACGAAATGACCCGCAAAATTTGCCTATATTTGCTCTAGCAGAAAACAAATAGATCAAATTTCACAAAATTTTGTGTATAAGTCACTTGTGGGTTACCCTGGTGCTGATTAGATTTTAGTACGATTCGGAAAGAAGTATACTGCCTCTTTTTGTGAAATGGCCCACAAAAATCGTCAAAATCTAAACTACAATGCTACGTATGCTAAAATATATCAAGTAAATGATTATTTTATACATAATGTTTAACAATGAAAAGAATAAGTCCAACCCTATTACACTAGGGCTCGCCGTTCTCGAGATATTTTAGTTTTTTCGCATTTACGTTGCGCCACCGTTGAAAAAACGCCCAGTTACCAACAGATAACGGAGATTGATTTAAAAGTCCAATTCAGTGTGCTTTTAAATAATTGTGGACATTATTTTGTGCAATTATTTCCAATATAATGAATTATTGAAGAAATGGTGAACGTGAATATGATTATGCAGCGACAGTCGTGTGCTGCCCACATCAGATTTTTTAATATTTTGACAAAAATGGTTATTCATATCCCAAGTGCTACTAGGTCTATATTTTATTTTTATACGCTATTTGTAGAAGGCGTAGTGAGCAAGTAAGGCTTAAAAATACGCTTCTCGCCATGTTAATAATTGAAATTATGATTCTGCGTAGCTGATCATAGTTTTATGTACGTATGCAAAATGTTATCTTCCTACTAATCGTAGTTTTCGAGT
>OX578143.1:133677577-133797176 GCA_951213105.1 Amaurobius ferox | reverse complement strand
CGTTCGTCAGTTATCGTCTCCACAGTCTCACTGAACCACACACACTCACACACACATACTTTCACACACACACACACACACACACACACACACACACACACATACTTTCACACACACACACACACACATACTTTCACACACACACACACACACACACACACACACAGGTGGGCAAGACCTGTAAAACGAGGACGCTGTGTGTATCCTATCAAACTGAGAACCCTATTAAGGAATATATTTTTGGTGAAAGCGTTAATGATTTCCCAGTTAAAATACAGTATACTTTTCATTTCTACTTCGTAATTTTAAAAAAATTAATTATTTCAACGCATGTTTTTTTCAACCAAAATGGGGACCTGGTGTTACACATCTAATATGTACACACCGTAAATCGCGGACCCGTGTCACACACCGTAAATCGCGGACCCATGTCACACACCGTAAATCGCGGACCCATGTCACACACCGTAAATCGCGGACCCGTGTCACACACCGTAAATAGCGGACCTGTTTCACACACCGTAAATTGCAGACCTATTTCACACACAGTAAATCGTAGACATGTTTCACACACAGTAAATCGCGGACCTGTTTCATACATCTACAAACCGGGGACTTGTCTTATAGATACATCCAGTGACGTATATACAAAAATAGTTTTTGGGCGGTTTACTCCGGCTTAGTTTGATTTTTGTTTAACATGGATCCGAAGCATCGCTAGACCCTTTTTGGGAGGGCACAAGCCCCTCCTACCTAATGTGTGTGAGGAAGCGTCCCCCCTCCCCCCAAAAAATCAAAATTGTATAAATATATTTTTCTTTACTATTTGGAATAATATTTATATTTTCGCATTTAAAGTTTGAAATTTTCAACGTATTACCCTCTCAATTTTCTGCAGTGAAATTTCACTAGTTCTAAATATTAGTCACTTGAGACCGGATATCTTATTAAGCTTAAAAAATAAGTAAAACGGTAGTCAACAACCATCTGACATTTATCCAGTCTCGGTCTGAACCATTGACATTATAGGCGCCTGAAGGATATTTTCCAGGAGGAGGCAAAAGATGCATTGCACACACGCACGCACATATATGCATAAAATATACAATGAAATCTGTAAAATCCACAGGACAGGAAGCGACAAATGCCTGTCTCCGGCCCCCAATCTTCGGCGCCAATGATTAACAAGTGTCATAGTCTATAAGGGGTAATTAGGTGTCGTCGGAAACGATAGGCTTTTGATTTAAGAAGCTTTTAAATACTCTGAAAAATTGAAATTGTTTTTTATGAAACAAAAATTAAAAGTCACTTTTTTTCATTTTTGTCCCCTTGTAAATCAATTATTATTTTATAAAATAAATTAGCCTAAATTGACAAAATTGTATAACTGTTTATGAACATTGATAGAGAAAGTTTTTATTGTTTTAAAATAATAAATTTTACTGATTTAAAATAATAAATTTCCACATGTTAACATGGAAAATTATTAAGGCATAGCTGTTATTTATGTTTATACAAGCAAACACGGGCACCGGCACAGAGCCATGCCCCCCCCCCCCTTCAGTTTTCGATTTTCTATATAATAAATTTTTTTTAAAAATTTCAACATTTTTTAACTTTGAGAGAGTTATATTTACTGATACGGTTCCAAACTGTCATATGAAATAGACATGCAATTAAAAATAAAACTGCACTTCCCCAAAGTTTTCACAACATTTATTAGAAGAAAAAACAATAAATGCGGACGATCCGCATTAAAGCGACCCCCCCCCCCCCCACCTCAAAGCGCCAACGTACTTGGTGAACGACTCCATATCCAGAAGAGTATATGCGAGAATTGAGAGTTAAATTTAAAATACGTATTGATTGAATGCCAAATGGGGTAGGAGGGTGGGAAGAAGACGCTTTTCGCTCCTTAAGATATAGAATAATTTCGTTAGAATCGTTATGCTGAACATACGTTACACAGTCAAAACTCGATATAAGGTATAAGGTCACCCTTACGTATTTGAAAAAACTGACCCTATAAGCGGGGAGATCTTATATGTGGATATGGAACATTTCAGCCTGTAGCGATGGAAATTTAACTGCATACTGATCAGTAGTGTAAACATGAAATAAAAATAAAATTACATTACATTTTAATTTAATTCATTTTATTTATAAACCCAGAACTATGATAAATACTACAATAACAGTTTTGATAAGGAAACAAAAAACACGCACTCATTGAAGCTCCCCTTCTCCCCCCCCCCCTCCCAGAAGCAGAAAAGTAAGTCTCTATTGTCTATTTTTAGATTTTGGATTTAGGTACAATTGACAGCTTTAGCGGCACTTTCACTTTGACCATTGTTACGAGAATGTCAAACTCTATAACTCTGTTTGTCGAGTTGACAAAATTGTCTTTTTGTGTAGACACCAAGGCAGGATGGCAAAAGGAGCAATTTGGCGGCAGGTACTAGGTAGAAAGGGGTGGTGGTCCTGAATTCCCTTGGGTAATTTGCTGCTGGTGAGAGTCGAACCCTTTTTCATTTTCACCTGTTGTAGAGTAAAAGGTTGGGTGCGATGTAAACAAAATCCTGGTCACGTTTGGATAATGCCCAGTTGCCCATCGAAACAGACTGCTTTAACTGCAGACACAACTTCATTGCATTATTTAAAGGTTTACAGTATAACCTGAAAAACTTAGAGCTTTATAGGTATGTACATGTGTTACAACCATGGGCAGATACAGACTTTGCAAAAGGTGGAGGGAACCATTCAAAAGGAGGGCCCAACATTCAATTTCAACTTTGTTCCCATACGCATAGAACTAATGTTAGTTTTCATCATAAAGGGTGGGGGGCACTAGGTCCCCCGGCTCCCCTCTCAATCCCCGCCTGGTTCCAACCAGTGGCGTAACTATAAGCTTAGGGGCCCTTAGCACAGTTTCAAAGGAATCTAAGAAAAAATGGCCGAGGGAAAATATAACCGTGGAAAAAATGGCAGAGGGAAATAAATGACCGCTGAAAAATTTTATTGTAAATGAGGGGACCTTTATTTTTAGCTTTGCCCCAAATAGAGGTAATGCCATTTTTGTAAATTTGTTTACATCCTGGATCAGGATATTTTATTCTTCCGATCTCCCTCTGAAGATAATTTTATAGAGCAGAAACAGAGATTCTGATACTTAATTTGGGAGAATTAAGTGGTTTAATAGAGTGCTTTGAATAACAATATCATTTAGAATACAAAGAATTTGCAAATAATTGTGAATTTAAAGTTTTTATATTATATATTCCGTACGAATAACAGATATACCTGCTAGTAATTCCATATATTTAATCAATGATTGAACCCATTGGTAATATTTTAGCGTATTCCGATTTATAATGAAATATTAGTTTTACAAAATTTATAGTCACCACTTCTATTGTATGATATGAAAATGTGAGTTACATTTTAATTGCATAAATAAAGGTCTAGATCTTAGAACAATCTAAAATAAAGGCGTTGATCCTATAAAATTGGTTTTTGTTTGCTAGTTTTCTACTTCTTTAGACACATTAGGTTCAAAATCCAAGGAAAGAAAATATGATACGAAAGGCAAATATATGACAAATGTGAGATTTCTAACTTCTCCGGTATTCAAGTTATTATTCTAAAAATACACGTATACATTCCTATTGCGCGGCCCCAGGATGGACTGGGATGATAATTTTCAAAATTCAATAATACTGAATCCGTATCAGTCATTATCTGAGCTATCTATATCTATAACAGTTTCCGATAAATAAGTGTTTTATGCAAAAATTTTTGAAACGAAATTAGAAAATATACCGAAAGTGGAAATCTTTAGTGACCTACTACCCTATACCTCTTCTTAAATTGGATGCTGAATCCCTATCATTTATCATCTAAGCTATCATTTGTTATCAAAGATTTTAAAAGAGATCGAACCTTTTACAAAAGATCGGATTTTTTAAATAAAAAATATTTAAAATTTTTAAATAATAAATTACATATAAAAACTATTTAGGCAATACATTTTAAAGCATATTTATCTTTTATAATAATTTTTTGATTAAAAAAATGCTAACATTTTATTAGCTTCCGCACGTAATTTATCGTACTATATTTCAATCGATGTATTTAATATATCTGGGATATTATGCTCCATAGCAAAAAATAAAATTCCCAATATCTCGAAAACCTCTCTTAATAATAGGGTCTACCACTATTCTGTTAAAGTAACTTGCAAAGCCTTCACCACATTTGTTAATAATGAATGTATTTCAAATTTCCTACTGTTTATATTGAGAATTGCGCATTTTGCAAATCGCATTTAATTCACTTATAATTAGAAAAAAAATATATATTAAAAGTAATCTGACGTGGGCAGCACATGACTTTTCCTACAGACACAAATCTATTTTCTTATTTTGTATTTCATGCTGCGTTAAATTGAGTTTAATTGCAGAAAACCACATGGACACTTTTCTGATATTATATCGAATTTGCATTTTTAATGTACCTTAGTTTCATTCAGCAACTGCGCTTTAAAGTCTTCATCAGATCCTTGATATTCTTTATTCGAATCGCAGTAACATCTAATCAGTACGAGGGTAACCCACAAGTGATTTATCTACCGAATTTTGTGAAATTTGATCAATTAGTTTTTTGGCTAGAGTGGATACATGGGATTTTTGAGGGTCATTTCGCAAATAAAGGCGGTTTCTTTTATACTGAATCATACCGAAAAGTAATTAGCACCAGGGTCACGCAAAAGTAACTTACCAACCAAATTTTATGAAATTTGGTCCATTAGTATTTGAGCTTCAGTGGATACATACATCACACAGACAGACCACACACACAGACGTCACGCTAAAAGTAGTTCATTCGTGTTCTACAGGTCCCGAAACGTGTAGATCCGTAGAAAACTCCAGATGTGATTCTCGGCATTATTCCAATACTTTATCTATACATTAGCATGTATTGCAGCGAAAGTAAAAATATATTACAAGAAGGAAGATCAGTCATATATAAAACATTGGTTATGAAACACGTTCCAACTGCAATGTAATTTTATTTAAACATCTCTGAAATGCGATACATTCAGAAGTGATATTTTTAAAATTATCACAATTCTACAATAATTTATTATATTTAAAAACTTCATCGAAAACAAATTAACTGTGTTCAAATAACGTCATCGAAATATAAATCGCCTGGCTCTCTATATAAAAGCAGTGAATATTTCATTCATAAACTTTTTTCATTCCTTTTTTTCAGAAGCGATATTTCTAAAATTATTAAAATACTACAATAATTTATTTTACTTAAAAACCTAAAACCATGGAGGTAAAAGTACTTTATAATTCCATGCTTAAAACTTCATCGATAAATCAATACAATAGAATCGTCTGCTTTTCTATATGAAATTATTGAATGTTTCATTCCTATCAACTATACTGCAGACTCCAAAGTTAAATAATTTTGCGTTAAAGAAATTCAGCAATTCTTATACAACTTCTCTTACAGCTTTATGTGTTTACATTCTGCATGCGTGAAGATTTGGCTTCATTGTAGAAATAATCAAAGTTTGATGATCATTTAAACTCAAAATATTGTAATTGAGTTGGCGCAGTATATAGATGCACAGAAAAGATAAAAACTAAAGCGGTTTTAAAACGGATACAACACTAAATATAAATAAAAAAGAATTAAAAATCACGATTACACTGGGAAAAAAAGTGGTTGGCATATTTTATTTTGAAATGTGTCACGTGATCTCTTCATATAATGTGGATGCAATTATTATTTTAATTGTTACTTCAAAATATTCGGAACATATTTTGCTGATTTCTTTTTATATACTATATGGGATAATTCGACTATTTCCTAAAATTTTCGAAGCAATTTCTGAATTAATTTCGCTTAAATAATGTTTGAATAATTAGGTCCCTTAGAGTTCATTGTATTTAATTATTTCAATCTGGGTCCAATCCAAAACTAATTAGGTGATATTATTTGTTTACATTCCCGTATGTCCCACAGCCCGTCTCAGCAACATACTAAAATTTTCTTTTGATAAAGTCATTTTTACGACAGTTATCGTGCGAACGGACAGACAGACAGACACAATGAGCAAAGTCATAAACACTTTTTATCTATGCTGTAAAGTGTTAAAAAGCAACGATATGCTAAATTTGAACTAAATTTGAACGTTTAGGGTTCTCGAGCTGTAACGTGTACTTTCCTATTGTTGGTTTAAAAAATATAATACGAATTTAAAATTTGTGCTTTTTAAATGACTTGTCTTGTTGCGTTTTGAAAGATAATATTATTGTAATGATTTTCTGTAGCACTTGTCTCTTAGTCTAACTATCCCACATTCCGACAAATTTGACTACTTTTTAATATGCTGTCAAATTACTGAAAATGCTGCCGAATTGATAACATGATACTAAATTAATGACAATTATACACCCAATTAATGAAAATTCAATCTTTTGAAAAATTAAGTTCAATTTCCTTGAAAATCCCTGTCGCCCTGTGGTAATTAGAAAATAGTTTTTGTAAATTTGTTTACACACAGGACCAGACCTTCCCGGTCGTCCATCTTGTTGCTCCAAGTCCTCTGAACGAGCCGGACGGCCTGGGGCTTTCACACACAGGACCAGAATGTTTTTACCTTCAGAGCTGCCTGTGAAGATAATTTTGTATAGCGAGAATAAATATTCTTATACATCCATTAAGGATAATTAAAATAAATACAAGCCGAATACCAGTTGAAAAAATACTGTGTCGCAATAAGCAACTCTCGAATAAGGTAAATGTTTGATTAATTCGCGTTTCACATTTATTCGTCAAATCGAATATTTTAGTGTGCATACCCCCCCCTCCCCCCCAAAAGAAACTATTGGAAAACTTAAATTGCACAATTCTTTCTTTCAAACAATCTACCCGTACACCAAATTAAAGTCTCAATGTCTTCCCGGAGCATGCTATTTTATCATTTTACATTTCGAACGGTTTTTCCTATAGTGCACACCCATAAATGTGGTCTGGGCCTTCGACATCGACACCCATAAATGAACATTTTTGAAATAGTTCGTCTTTTATCAGATAATTGGTTCATATACCAAATATCAAGCCTCAATCACATTTAAATGGAAGTGTGTCTCATTTATTCGGAAAATCGAACGTTTTGGTGTGCGGCAACACCTAAAGTAACAAATATTGGAAATCTGAAATTGCACACTTTCTTTTCTTCAAACTATTTACCCATATTCCAAATTTGAACTATTCTATCACGAAGCATGCTTTTCCTTTCGTTTCACCTTTCAAACTTTCCCTGTGTAGCACCCCCCTATGAACATTGCTGGAAAATTGTATTCATTTTGTGTTTTTTTATCAAATGATTTGTCCATATACCAAATTTCAAGCCGTTGAAAAGGAGGCGATTTTCATTTGTTTGTCAAATCGAATATTTTATTGTGCGGCACCCCCCTGCTTTAGCAAATGTGGGAAAACTGAAAGTGCACACTTTCATCCTTTCCAACTATCTACCTGTACAATAAATTTGAAGTCTCTATGTCATCACAAAGCATGCTTTTTCTATCATTTCACCTTTCAAATGTTTCTGTGTAGGGTAATCACCCCCTTATATACACATTTTTTAAAAATTCCGTTTTTCTTGGGTATTGTATCAGATTATTGGCCCATATATCAAATTTCAAGCATCTATCACATTTCAAATTGACGTTTCTCATTTATTCCGAAAATCGAACATTTTGATGTGCGTCATCCCTACGGTAGAAAATATTGGAAAATTGAAACTGTACACTCTCTGCCTTCCAAACTATCTATCCGCACAACACATTTGACATCTCTATCTCATCCCGAAGCATGTTTTTTTTCTTTTTCATAAATTCATCTTTCGGACGTTTTTCTCTGAAGCACCCCTTAAACGAACATTTAAAAAAAAACTGTATTCGTATTGAGTGTTTTCATCACATAATTAGTCCATGTGCAAAATTTCAAGCCTCTATCAAATTTTAAAGGAGCCGTTTCTAATTTATTTGGAAAATCGAACATTTTAAGGTACATGAAGGTCTATTTTGCCCACGAAGTTCTTTCGAACATGAAGGTATATTTTGCCCCTCGGACCTTTGCCATTCCCCCTGGAGTTTTTGAACTTTTTTTTTTCTTCCGGAAAATAAAATCCCATGATCTCATGTAAACTATTACCAAGTTTGATAGCATTCTGTCCAGTAGTTGTCCATTTATGGCCATTTCAAAGTGGAACTTTAATTGTAAAGACTCTGTATAAACTCTTTCTCAAAACGTTCGAATACCTACCTACACTCTTTGGCCATTAGACGAATATTTTAGTGTGCGGCAGCCCCCTGCTTAGCCGCAAAGAAAGATTAGTGTCAATCATTATCCCCTTGGAGTCCCAAATGAGGGGTGAAATACATTCTTCCCTGAAAAATTCTTCTCTACCGTGGGAAACTTAGAGCAAGGGGCATTCTTCTGATTTTCACCAAAACCTGTGTTCATTGCTTTTTGCTGAAAACTTTAATTCTTTATATAAAACACATACTCTAGATTTTTTGTTGCATATAATATTTTTTTACGCATACGTGTACATGTACATAAACATTTTATATTATGTTGAAATTATATTATTTCTGCAATGAAACACGCATTTTCTGGATATCGTTTGTGCGATATTTCAACATTTAATTCAAGCTAAAATGACACGAGTATTTACATATTTTTAACATTTTACAGCATAGTTGAAAAGTGTATATGACTTTGTTCATTTTGTCTGTCTGTCTGTCCGTTCGCACGATAACTGCCATAAAAATGATTTTATTAAAATGAAATTTTACTATATTATTCAGACAGTAGGTGGGACATATGGGAAAATAAATGAATAATAACAAACAATTGGTTTTGGATTGAACCCGGGTTGAAAAAATGATATGCATTGAATCCTATGGAACCTAATATTTCAAACATTTTTAAGAGAATTTGAAATTCACAAATTCCTCCGAAAGTTTTAGGAAATATTAAAATTATCCCATAAAAAAATGAAAAAAATTCCGCAAAATATATTCAGTAGTTTTTAAAATAAAATTTTAAATAATAATTACACCTATATTATAAAAAGAGATCATGTGACCCACTTCAAAATAAAATATGGCATCCATCTTGTGTCAAAATCTTGATTTTTAAAGTTCTTTTTAACATTTTGCAACATTATTGAAAAATGTTTATGACTTTGATCATTCTGTCTGTCTGTCTGTCTGTCCGTTAGCACGATAACTGCTGCAAAAATGACCTTATCAAAATTTTAGTTGTTCAGGTGGTCAGTGGAACCTGTGGGAATAGAAATGAATAACATCACACAATTAGTTTTGGATTGAACCCGGATTGAAAAAATAAAATACATTGAACCCTATGGGACCTAATTTTTCAAACATTTTTTAAGCGAATTTAAAATTCACAAATTGCTTCGAAAGTTTTAGGAAATATTCAAATTATCCCATAAAATATATAAATAAAAATTAGCAAAATATATTCGGTAGTTTTTTAAATAAAAATTAAAATAATAATTACATCCTTTTTATGAAGAGATCACGTGACCCACTTTAAAATAAGATATGGCATCCAACTTGTCTCAAAATCGTTATTTTTAAAGTTAGTTATTTTTAATTCATATTTAGTGTTGTATCCGTCCTAAAACCGCCTTATTTTTGCTAAAATTCTGTGCATCTACTAACTGAAACAACACAATTACATTATATTCGAGTTTAAATGATTATCAAACTTTGATTATTTCTATAACGAAGCCTAATTTCCACTTATGAAAAATGCAAACACCAAAAGATGTAGAATGTGTTGTATAAGAATTGCTGCATTTCTTTAAAGCAAAATTATATAGCTCATGGAGTTTGCAATACAGCTGATTTGAATGAAACATTCGTTGATTTTACACAAAGAACCCAGGCGATTTTTTCAATGAAGTTTTAAGCATAGAGTTAAATTATTTGTATCTCCATGGTTTTAAATTTTTAAATCAAGTAAATTATTATAGTATTGTGATGAATGAAAGAATTGGAAAAATGTTTATGAATGAAATGCTACATTTTTATAGAAGCGATTTATATTTCGATGACGTCATTTGAATAAATTCCATTTGTTTTCGATGAAGTTTTTAAATATAATAAATTATTGCAGTATTATGATAATTTTAAAAATATTACCTAGGAATGTATCGCATTTTAGAGATGTTTAAACCAGGCATTTTATATTTCAATGCCGTTATTTAAATGAAGTTCATTTTTTTCGATGATGTTATAAGTTTCCAAATATAATAAATTAATGTAGTATTTTGATAATTTTAAAAATATTACCGAGGAATATATCGAATTTTAGAGATATTTATATAAAATTGCATTGAAGTTGGAAAGTGTTTCATAATCAATGCTATATGCATGGTTGATCTTGTTAATTTATATTGAGTGTTGTATCCGTCCTAAAACAGCTTTGTTTTTGCTTATTTTCTGTGCATCTATATTATGAAATAACGCAATTACAATATATTTGAGTTTAAATAATCAATGCCATCCACCTTGGGTCGAATTCGTGATTTTTAATGTTATTTTTAATTTATATTTAGTGTTGTATCCGTCCTAAAATCGCTTTATTTGCTTAATTTCTGTTCACCTATATTCTGAAACAACGCAATTACAATATATTTGAGTTTAAATGATCATTAAACTTTAATTATTTCTACAAAGAAGCCTAATTTTCATTTATGGAGAATGTAAACTTACCAAGCTGTAAGATGAATTGTATAAGAATTGCTGAATTTCCTTAACGGAAAATTATTTAGCTCATGGAGTCTGCAAAATAGCTGATATGAATGAAACATTCATTGATTTTATATTGGGAAGCAGACGATTTTTTCGATGAAGTTTTAAGCAGACGATTTTATAGCAGACTTTTTCGATGAAGTTTTAAACACAGATTCAAGTTACTTTTACCTCCATGGTTTTAAGTTTTTAAGTAAAATAAATTATTGTAGTATTGTGATGAATGAAAGGAATAAAATAAATGTGTATAATGAAATATTTACTTCTTTTACATAGAGAGCCAGGTCATTTATATTTCGATGACATCATTTGAATAAAGTTCATTTTTTTTCGATGAAGTTTAAGTTTTCAAATATAATAAATTATTGTAGTTTTGTGATAATTTTAAAAATACTACCACCGCTGAATGTATCGCATTTTAGAGATGTTTAAATAAAATTGCATTGCAGTTGGAAAATGTTTCATAATCAATGCTATATGCATTATTGATCTTTCTTGTTTATAATATTTTGTATTCATATGGTGTATATCACATAGATATTCGTGTAGTAGTATTACATACATAATCGTTTTCTCAAATTCGAGATTTTGATGCCAATATGTTTTAAGACCTCCTGAACACATTTTGCCTTTTTTTTTAATGATGTCCCTCCGTCTGTCTGTGGTCGATTTCTTGTATTCCCGATAGCGGCCACGAATATTAACGGATTTTCATGAAATCTTATATCCAGCTTTGTTACAAATAATCTAGAACATGATATACTTTTTTTTTAATTCGAGTTCGAAATTTATTCTAAACTTCATATTTTTTTAACATGACAGCATAGAACAAAATTTGAGATAATCATACATAAGAGTTTATTTATGGCTCAATGACCACGTGACTTCATAGTTACAATCATTGTTGTGAAAGATAACCGCAATATAATTTTATTTTTCGTGATGTCATTAGTCCCACCGGGAGGCAAGTTACCCCCTCCACCCACTGTTAGGTATACTGTTAGGAAGTGCGGTTTTAATCGATTTTTTTTGCTCTTTAAAGTGAAGGGTAACACACTATAATTGTAATCATTTAGGTTCTTTATACCGATTTTTCAAAAAGATTTTGTAAAATAAAACAAAATAAAATAAAAAATAAAGAAACTATTAAAAATAAATTATGTTATGAGAAAATCGAATTGAGCCAAACTGCAGTTAATTTTCCCCGAATATCGGAACTATATTGAAACGTAATTACATTTAAAAATTTCCTGCGAAAATTGCCAATTAATATGTAAAGTTCTGTTTAAAAGCAAATGACATAATTTTTAGAACGATAATCTACACCGTTCTTGCGATATAGTCGTTATTGATCCAAAATGGGGAAAATCCTAAAACATTATATATTTTCACAATTATTATGTAACAAAATAACTTAAGTACATTTTACCAATAATTAATGGACACTATTGTTTAATAGTTAGTTTAATAGTATGTTTAATAGTTACTTACTAGATATTAGATATTTTACTTTTCTCCAGAAACACCATATCTCACGAAATAATGAACCAATTTACTTCAACTTTTTGTGCATATTTTAATTGGTAACTGCAATAAGCCTATTCATTTTAGTGATATCTGGTTGAAGAAAGTTCTAATTTGTGTTGCTGTTTTCCAACAAAATAAGAATCTGTTAATCTGTAGTGGAAATCATGAGTTGCATACGTTACTTATCTATATTTCATTTTCTTTTTGAAAGAAAATACGCTGATTTGGAAAAACAATGTTTCTCTATTGTACTCCATTGCAAGTATAATGATAAATTCTGTAAATCGAATGCTATATACTTAATCAACTCTGTCATATTTATTGAGACCTAATAAGAATGAACAATAGAAAAAGTAAAAAATTAGGACGGAAATCCAAAGTTCCCAGATTAAATTCACGGACTTATTTTGTGGCTTAAGGTTTTGAGAGCTTGAAAATTGTAAAGAAATTGAAAATGAATATATATAAATAATATAGAGTATTTATGTTAAAAATGTATAAACTATGGAAGTATATTGAATGAATAAGAAACTCCTAACAAATTTTATTCTAGAGGTCACTGTTTGAAGGATTAAAATTCTCCGCTCTCAAATTCTTTTATCTTCTTCCTGTGGGTCAGGAGAGTCGTATCCTCTGATCTATTGTACGTTATCTCTGATGGGTGGTGTCAAAGGTGTCAACTGCCTGCAAATGGGGGTCAACCTGTTTGGGATAGGGTTTGTCCCATAGCCGTGTTTTTGAGAGATTCTTCCACCCGTATGTTCGCATGTCCAAATTTAAGTCAATGTAATTGAAGCGCTTATAGTGTTAGTTGGAACGTCCGTAGCTTGGAAAACGTCGAAGTTTGCATTCCATCTCGAACGAATATCCAAATGAAGCTTGCGAAAACCAAATGTCGCTACTTGCTTCGAAAATTCGACAGTAGACAATTTATTTTGGACTAGCCGCCTTTGGCGACCAGCCTGTTCGCTACCCTTGAAAATTCTGACCGTGGCAAACTCGCTGGCGCGACCTACCAGAAAGGTGTAAGGTAACTGTTTGGATGGCCAGGAAGTGCACCCCCCCCCAATTTTGACCAAAACCCATGACATCCACAGGGGAGGCATCCACAGGGAACGTACCCTCCTTCCCCTACCACCAACCTGTCGGAAGGACTTACGGTCCCACATGTTTAACGTGATCGTACTCCGCGTGAACACGGCGGCAGTTTTGACAGTGGCGAGAATCGAACCAGGGCCTACCGAGTGCAATTCCCGCGCGCTAACCACTGGACAACCGCGCCCTCCGCGACAATCTCCATAACTTTCTTTTTATTCACCCAATTTAGACCGGAACCCAGTGGGGGAGGCATCCACAGGAACCGTACCCTCCTTCCCCTATCACCAACCTCTCGGAGGGACTTACAGACCCACATGTTTAACGTGATCGTACTCCGCGTGAACACGGCTGCAGTTTTGGCAGTGGCGGGAATGGAACCCGGGCCTACCGAGTGCAATTCCAACGCGTTAACCACTGGGCTACCGTGCCCTCAACCCCGTGGAGTTAACAAAGTTTGGTTTAGTTTAATGACGTTAAAACTAAAAAGGAAATTTTAAGGCACCTTGACAATCTCCATAACTTTATTTATTTTTATTTTTTTATTTCTTCAGTGTTTACGCTTTTCATTAATATCATTTAAAATATTCTCATTCCATAGTCGAAATCATTAGTACTTTTTGAGATGAGAGGATTTAAAAACCAAAGTTCGTTTTTTTTTAACCGAAAGTGACTTTTGTTTTAAAATCTTTAAAAAATATTATAATTTGTTCCTGAGATTTGAGATTGATATATTTTTACTCGCATTTGTCTGCTCTTTCCGGTGGTGTGATTTGTTTTTTTCTACGACGTCTGGATGGTGGAGAAAAAAGGGAAAAACCGTCGAAATCGCATAAAACATTAAATAACTAAAAAAATAATTCAAATTTTAAAAATCGGGTTTTACGTGTTTTCGAAAAACTAGTACATTTCTACGTCGGGTCCAAGACGGGCTAGCCTGATAAGGTTCAAAATCCAAAGAAATAAAATATACCCTAAAATACAATGATATACTAAATTTAGACATTCAAGCTGCTATAGTTTTGGTGTTATTCTTAAAAAAACGAGTACATTCTTTTTTTTTAGGCCCAGGACGGGCTAGCCCGATAAGGTTTTAAATCCAATGAGCTAAGATATACCGCAAATGACAACGACATTCCAAACTTGGAACTTTTATATACTCCTGTTCTAGAGTTATTCCCTACAAAAAGTGAATTTCTAAGGCGGGCCCGATACGGTTCAAAATCGAAGGAATTTAAATATTCCTCGAAAAGTAAGGATGTACTAAATTTATATTTTCTAGTTGCCCAGATTTTCCAGTTATTCTAAAAAAGCAATGTCCATTCCCATGTCGGGCCCAGGACGGGCTATCCCGATAAAGTTCAAATCCGAAGAAACTTAAATATACCACAAAAGCTAGCGACATGTTGAACTTGGAATTTTTAGCTATTGCAATTCTCGAGTTATTCTTCAAGAACGAAAGCATTCTTCAGCGTACCCAAGATGGATTAGCCCGATGAGGTTTAAAATCTAAATTAAATTCCATCCAAAAGGAAATGATATACTAAATTTACATTTTTAGCTACTCCGATTGATCGAGTTATTCTTGAAAAGCGAGTAAATTTCTATGGTGGGCCAAGACGGGCTAGCCCGATAAGGTTCGAAATGCGATGAAATGTAATATACCCCAAAGGACAATGATATATAAAATTTAGACATTCTAGATGCTCCGAATTTTGAGTTATTCTAAAAAAAACGGTATATTCCTCTTGTTGGGCTCAGGGCGGACTAGTCCGATAAGACACTCATGTTGATAGGATTGTTTCTAAAGTCTCGTCACAACTTTATATTTTTAACCAACTCATTCCTTATCTTAATGAGTAGGGCGCGGATTTTCATGCACAATATTTAGGCCAAATAATATGCAAATATGCTCAACATTATATATGAATATTTTTTTCTGATGCTCAAAATTATTGCAAAATATTCACAAAATATGCACCTAAGTGTGGAATATATGCACTTAATTGTGCATATATATCGATACATTTAGTTAGTGGGGCACCCAGATTTTTCTCTGGGGGGGATTAAGAATTTCTTTTAGAGAAATATTTGTTATTTTTACTCTTTTTGTATATTAAAATGGCGTCTCGGGGGCTTCATGCCCATAAGCACCCTTATGTGCACCTATGCAAGGGCGTAGCTAGAAAGTGTTTTTTTTTCGGGGGGGGGGGGGTATATGAAATCAAATTTTGATAACTTTGAATTTCTGGCATGGGGGATATACCCCGATATCACTCCTGATTACATGCCTGCACCTATTATGTATTCAGTTCCAATAAAATCCTCTATGTTTCCTCCGTACTTAATATGGAAAACATTTTACTGGGTTCTTTTTCCTACTTAACTGAATAATTTGCTAATTAGATATTTGTTTAGTAATACTAACTTTAAATACCCGTCATTTTTTAAAATACATTTCCATTATTTGTTTTTTAATATATGCAATTCTTTACATTTCATATTGTTTTTAACTTTCTTTATTAGCAATAAACTCATGTTATGGAGGCATGAGTTAATCATAACATATAGAGAAAAACATTAATACAAAACGAAGATATAGTAAAGAATAACTTAACTATTAAAAATAATATAATAAAATGAAATAATGTTTTCATTGTTCCCTACACGGGCGGTATATCACACTGGACATGGAACTTAAATTTTTAACATTTGGATTTTAGAATAATTTTGTAAGCTTTTCTATTTTCTAATAAACGGTACGTAATGAATTTCTTTGATTAAAAAGTTCTTGAATTTGGAATATTAATAGTTTGATGTTCGGTATATAAATTGCTAAGAATTCATAATAATAATAATAGCCTAGCTAATCGATAATTTCTGTCCCCGTTCTATTGCGTATAAAAATGTCCGCATTCTACTGAGTGTGAAAAATGTCCGCGTTTTACTGTGTGTAAAAATGTCCGCGTTTTACTGTGTGTAAAAAATGTCCGCATTCTACTGAGTGTAAAAAATGTCCGCGTTTTACTGTGTGTAAAAAATGTTCGCGTTTTACTGTGTGTAAAAAATGTCCGCATTCTACTGAGTGTGAAAAATGTCCGCGTTTTACTGTGTGTAAAAAATGTCCGCATTCTACTGAGTGTAAAAAATGTCCGCGTTTTACTGTGTGTAAAAAATGTCCGCGTTTTACTGTGTGTAAAAAATGTCCGCGTTTCACCGAGTGTAAAAAATGTCCGCGGTTTATTGTGTTGTTGTTGTTGTTGTTGAAACCCAGACCGTCCGACCTACCAGAAAGGTGTAAGGTAAACGCGGTTTATTGTGTGTAAGATTTGAAGCTTTGTTTATTGCTTTATTTGCAGTTTTAAGTCCCCAAAATAAATCTTTGGCTATCTCAGGCGGGACCAACCTTAACGCGATCTCCGACAAGAACCTACAGCCTATGTATAACTAACAATAGCATACAAATAAATGCGTGTGTGAAATGAAATATTACTAATTCCATTGCAATAAATTTGAAAATAGATGAATCCTGTTCTGCCAAGTTAACTTTTTGCACAGCTAAAAATTAGATTTATTGAAATAAAGTCTACATGCTGAACTACAAAATATAACTGATCGACTACACTGAATTTTATTCTAAATTAAAATTAAAATTTGTTAAAGTGAGGATTAGAATGATTAAAAATAATTGGAACACTTTTTTTCATTCTATTTTAGCACATTGAAAAATGTAGCGAAACGTCTTGTTTCTGACAATAGCGGATTTGAGGGCTTCCCCCTCCCCCCTCCCCAGCTTCACGTCCGAAAAATATATCCTTAAGCATTCACAAAAAATAATCTGTGTTGATAACAGATCAGGCCAGCATCATCCCCAGCTGGGACCCTGACAACTTTTTCCGTGATAGCCCCCTCCTAAATATGAATAATAAAGAGGGGGGGGGGGGGTAGGTCTGGTACGATCTTATGTTTACGTACTTTTCATAGATTTTTTCCGAAGAGAGATTAACCCCAAAAAACTACTCCTTGCTTACGGACTTGAAAAGGGAATTATGCATATATCAAACAGTTAGAAACGGCATTAAAGTAAAAATACAATTCAATCTTTAAGCGCAGAATAAAATAATCAATACGACGAATAAAAAAACCTACAATTTTGAATTGTAAGTACCCAAAACCGGTTGTGTAATATCAAACGTGTGGAAATTACGAGTAAACGAGGACCTCCGTCCAAACACATTTTCTAACATGAAAGCGGGGACCTCGATTTTATCGGATACACACCTGATGAGCGCGTCATACACACAATACACTATAAGCCTACTAATCGAGGACTACCTCCAGATTTATAAAAAAAAACTTTTACATTATAAATTTAGTCCTCAGATTCACGTTTTCGCAATAAAACAAACCGAGGACGTCCGCGGTGTGAAGGTGGTCCGCGGTTTGTTGGTGTGTAAACATACGAATGTCCCCAGTTTCCAGGTCTTGCAAACACACATACTTTCACACACACACACACACATACACACACACACACACACACACACACACACAGAGAGAGACATCACTTCAAAAATGTTTGATTCGTGATCAGGGATGCTTGAAACGTGCTCTCCCGTCGAAAATTCGAATTCGAATTTTCGACCCCGTCACAATACTTTCCTTATACATTATGTATATAAGGAAAGTAACAATGGAAATACATGAATAAATGATGATCATTGACCAAGAGAAATTTTCAGTGCCTGCTATTATTATTATGTATTGATTATGTATTTATAATTGTTACATAATCATGATGATAAATATATCTGAAAAAAGTATTGACATTTCATAAATAGGATCACTTCAAGGCAAAAAACTCCCCTTTAAGTACAAGAAATAAAAACTTTTTCCGAAAATGTTATGAATGGTTTGCGCCAATTTTATTCTTGAAATTCTAGAGTTTTGTTCAGTCAAACAGTTCGAATCAATTTAAACTGTTGAACTTTCATATTTTACGAAGATTTTGTATAAATTGCGACCATTTCCTTGCACATAAATCTTTCAAATTCAATCACTTTTCAATAACCAAAACTAATGATATCAATTAGCGGTGCGTAACCATTGGGTTGTGACCCTATTTGGGGTCACAAGTGTATATTAAAGGGTTACCGAAAAATTTTAATGATAGCAGACAGGGTACAAAAAACATACATTTATTTTTGTTTCAATATATTAGAATCATACCCAAAATTTCAGAGTAAGACTGTCAGATATTTTGAGTATTTTTTTCATTAATAGTGTTTTCTTATTTCAAAAATATCCTATATAATATTCCTAGCTAGGTGAAATATTCTGATATTTTTAATTACCAAATGTAGCATAAGCGAATGAGAAATACATGCTTCCTATGTAAAACTGCATATTTATTTATAATTATTAACCTTTATGCTATTTACACGGTGGTATTAGATTAGTGTCCTATTAATACCTTAGTGGACCAACAAAAAAGGTAAGCACTAATGATCCAGATTGCTTCTATTTCCGTAAAAAATTTTGTATAATGACGAGGTTAGGGCTTAAATTATACTGGAAAAATATATCCTTTTCAGAAACTTCAGTTTTATTTCAACGATATCTACTACATTATAACAAAAAACGACCCGTCATTGATTAAACATTATACAATATTTAGATTTAATCAAGTTGAAAAACATATTTAAAAAAATTTAGGGTGATTAACTTAAGACCCAAAGCACATAAAAATACATATTTATTTTCATCATTGCACTTAATATTATACAAGTGTACCTGGAGTATGAAGTATTATATAAGGCAAAATCAAGGGGTATACTTTTCATTTCATATACTTTTTTCCCTGTTTCATAAAAATGGAACTTCAAGAAAAATTTACCTTATATTATTTACAGAGAAATTATGTAATAACAAATCATTATAGAGCCTTAAATTAAAAAATCATATTATAGAGCGCAATTGAATCTCTGTTATAGACACATTAATGAAGCGTATGCATAGTTATAGAGTTGTAACAATCTACTCTTTATTCAGCTTTAAAGAATATATTAAAATGGCTAATTTCATAAGGAACAGAAAGTAAAAGATAACCTTATATCAGTCGTTTCCACGACAACTTTGCAAATGAATTGACGTTTTGACAGATACTGATTCTTGGTCAGACTCTAACAAATATACTATTCTCTTTAACTGTCAAATAATAAAATTCTTGTGTTCATATATCTTTGAACGCGATGTGGCTTAGGAGTTGAATTGAATTTGTCAGGGATTTATAATCTGTTGAAATAAAGGAATATTTTCGATAAGCATGTTTAAGAAGTGAAACATTGTGAATTGAATTAAATTTACAATATGTTAATCTCTCTAGAACGTGTTAATGGAACTAGCTTTAATATATACAAAGATGAAACGTGTTTCTGTACGTTCAATTAAATTGCTTCAAAAATTATTGAATGAAATATATAACTGCAATTGTTTAAATGTTGATTGGTAAAATTAAACTTACAACAAATTAATTCTATATTACATGTAACAATTAATATTGCTCATATATAAATACGTATTTTCATTTTATTTCCCCGAATTTTGTATGCTTATTTTAATAGTCAACATTATCAAAAAGCTTCGAGATTCGGGATTCGAGAGTGTGAAGTATTCAAGCTGTGAAATATTTCAAATTAAAACTTAATGTTACGAATAATTATGAAATTATAAGTATAATGAATTAATTCCAATATTTGATAATAATAGCACAAAAGAGCATATACGTTTTTAGAACTTAAATATTAAATTAAATGAAATAGAATACAGTAAAATAATGAAATCAAAGTAAGACCTTTAAATCACAAAAACGTATTTCCACAGATTTACGTTTAATCATTCATGGAGGTAAAGGGAGAACATCTAACACCATGATATGCATTTTGTTTTGTCATGCATTTCTAGCAATCCTGTAAACAACAATGACAACAATAGCAAAAAATCTGATGTGGGCAGCACATGACTTTTCCTGCAGACTTATATCCACATTATCTTTATTTTAATGAAATTAAATTCACTTTTAATTCAATTTTTGTTCTCATTTGGTAAAACTAGACTTATTTTCAAAGGTGGCGTAGATAAAATACGAAAAAACTAAAGTATCTCGAGAACAGCTAGTCCTAGTGTAATGGGATTGGTCTTATTCTTTTCTTCGTTAAAAATTACGTATAAAACAAGCATTTAATGAATGAATTTGAGAATACGTAGTTTTTTAATTTAGATTTTGAAGATTTTTGCGGATCATTTTGCAAAAAAAAAAGGAAAGTTATTTTTTTCCGAAACATACTAAAATCAAATCAGCACCAGGGTAACCCACAAGCGACTTATCTATTGAATTTTATGAAATTCGGTCCATTAGTTTTTCAACTAAATTGGATACAAGCACATTTTGTGGGCCAACAAAAAAAGGCGGGTTCTTTTATCCCGAATCGTACTAAAAACTAATTAGCACCAAGGTCGTACCCAAGTGACTCACAAAATTTTATGAAATTCGGTCCATTAGTTTTTCAGTTAGAGTGGATACATACATTACACTGACACAAAGACAGACACATAGACAGTCACACACACAGACGTCTCTCTAAAAATAGTTTTTTCCTATTCTTAAGCTCTCGAAACGTGTAAATCCGTCATAAACTCGAGTTGTGATTTTCGGCGTGATTCAAATACTTCCCTATACATTACCATGTATTGCAGGGAGACTAAAAAGAAGTTAGTGAAGTTTACAATTGGTAACTTTTATTACTTTCCCTGCAATACCTGTTAATGTATAGAGGAAGTATTGGAATCATGCCGAAAATCGAAACTTGAGTCTTCGACGGATCTACACGTTTTGGGACCTCTAGAACACGAAAACACGAATTTTTAGCATGACGTCTGTGTGTGTGTGTGTCTATCTGCCTGTGTGTCTCTCTGTATGTGTGTATGTGTGTCTGTGTGTCTGTCTGTCTGTCTGTCTGTGCAATGTATGTATCCACTCTAACTCAATAATTAATGGATCAAATTCCATAACTTTTGGTATGTAAGTCACTTGTGTGTGACCCTGGTGCTGATTGGTTTTTGGTAAGATTCGAGAAAAAGCAACCCGGCATTTTTTTTACGAAATGACCCGCAAAATTTGCCTATATTTGCTCTAGCAGAAAACAAATAGATCAAATTTCACAAAATTTTGTGTATAAGTCACTTGTGGGTTACCCTGGTGCTGATTAGATTTTAGTACGATTCGGAAAGAAGTATACTGCCTCTTTTTGTGAAATGGCCCACAAAAATCGTCAAAATCTAAACTACAATGCTACGTATGCTAAAATATATCAAGTAAATGATTATTTTATACATAATGTTTAACAATGAAAAGAATAAGTCCAACCCTATTACACTAGGGCTCGCCGTTCTCGAGATATTTTAGTTTTTTCGCATTTACGTTGCGCCACCGTTGAAAAAACGCCCAGTTACCAACAGATAACGGAGATTGATTTAAAAGTCCAATTCAGTGTGCTTTTAAATAATTGTGGACATTATTTTGTGCAATTATTTCCAATATAATGAATTATTGAAGAAATGGTGAACGTGAATATGATTATGCAGCGACAGTCGTGTGCTGCCCACATCAGATTTTTTAATATTTTGACAAAAATGGTTATTCATATCCCAAGTGCTACTAGGTCTATATTTTATTTTTATACGCTATTTGTAGAAGGCGTAGTGAGCAAGTAAGGCTTAAAAATACGCTTCTCGCCATGTTAATAATTGAAATTATGATTCTGCGTAGCTGATCATAGTTTTATGTACGTATGCAAAATGTTATCTTCCTACTAATCGTAGTTTTCGAGTAAAATAGGTAATATAATTCAGGAAATTGTTGATTTCGCTCCATTAGGAATGGAGAATGGACTTCGCTTCGTTAGCAATAGAGAATAGACTTCGCTTCCATAATAAAAATATCTATTAATGCTGAGTTCAATTTAGTTATACGATATCTAGCTATACATTTTTACTTTCCCTGCAATACATGGTGACGTATAGGGAAAGAATTGGAATCATGTCGAAAATCGCAACTTGAGTTTTCGACGGAGCTACACGTTTCGAGATCACCAGAATACAAAAAAACTATTTTTTGCTTGAAGTCTGTGTGTGTGTCTGTGTGTCTGCCTGTCTGTCTGTCTGTCTGTGTCTGTCTGTGTATCTGTGTGTCTGCCTGCCTGTCTGTCTGTCTGTGTGTCTGTGTGTCTGTGCAATGTATGTATCCGCTCTAACTCAAAAACTTATGGACCGACTTTCATAAAATTTTGTAGGTAAGTCACTTGGGTATGACCTGGTGCTGATTAGTTTTTGGTACGATTCGCAAATACAGAACCCGCCTTTTATGCGAAATGGCCCGTAAAAATGTCATGTATCTACTCTAGCTAAAATACTAATTGACCAAATTTCTCAAAATTTGGTAGATATGTTACTTGTGCAATACTCTGGTGCTGATTAGATTTTGGTATTAATCGGAAAAGAACAGCCTGCCTCCTTTTACGAAATGGCCTGCAAAAATGCCATGTATCCACCCTAGCTAAAATACTATTGACCAAATTTCACAAAATTTGGTAGATAAGTTACTTGTGGGATACTCTGGTGCTGATCAGATTATGGTATTATTTGGAAGAGAACAACCTGTCTTTTTTTACGAAATGGCCCTCAAAAATCGCCAAAATCTAAAAAAAAAAAAGTATGTTCAAATATATCAATTAAATGGTTGTTTTATACATAATTTTTGAAGAGGAAAATAATAAGAACAACTCTATTACTCTATGACTAACGGTTCTCGAGATATTCGAGATTTTTCGCATTTAGTTTTGCCACTTTTGGAACAATGTCCAATTAGAAACAAAAACTGAATTAATGCAAATTTAGTGTTATTTGGTTCAATTAAACTCAATCTAATGCATTATTAAAAAAATAAAGAATATATGAATTTGAGTCTACAGGGAAAGTCATGTGCTGCACACATCACATTTTTTCTTTTCCTGCAATACATGGTAATATATAGGGAAAGTATTGGAATCATGTCGAAAATCGCAACCCGAGTTTTCGTCGGATCTCTACATTTCGAAACCTCTAGAATACGAAAAAAATATTTTTAGCCTGACGTCTGTGTGTGTGTCGGTCTGTCTGTCTGTGCGTCTGTCTGTGTGTCCGTGTATCTGTGCAATGCATGTATTCACTCTAACTCAAAAACTAATGGACCGAATTTCATAAAATTTGGTAGGTAAAACCCTTAGGTGTGGCGCTGATGCTGATTAGTTTTTGTACAATTCGGAAAAAAAAACGCCTCTTTTGCGAAATGGCCAGCAAACATCTCATGTATTCACTCTAGTTGAAATACAATTTGACCAAATTTCACAAAATTTGGTAAATAAATCACATGCGGTATACTCTGGTAACTGATTAGATTTTGGTATAATTCGGAAAAGAACAACCTGCCTTTTTTACGAAATGGTCCGCAAAAATCGCCAATATCTAAAAAAAGATTACGTATGTTCAAATGTATCAATTAAATGCTTGTTTTATACGTAATTTTTGACGAGGAAAAGAATAAGAACAACTCTATTACTCTAGGACTAACCGTTCTCGAGGTATTTGAGATTTTCTCATTTAGTTATGCTACTTTTGGAAAAATGTCCAATTACCAAATAAAATCAGAAATTGAATTAAAAATGCAAATTTAGTGTCCATTTTGTGAAATTAAACTCAATTTAATGAGTTTTTAAAGAAATAAAGAAAAAATGAATTTGAGTCTGCTGAGAAAGTCATGTGCTGCGCACGTCAGATTTTTACTTTCCCTGCAATACATGGTAATGTATAGGGAAAGGATTAGAATCATGTCGAAAATCGCAACTGGAGTTTTCGATGGACCAACACGTTTCGAGATCTCTAGAATACGAAAAAACTATTTTCAGCGTGACGTCTGTGTGTGTGTGTGTCTGTCTGTTTGTGCAACGTATTTATCAACTCTAACTCAAAAACTAATGGACCAAAATTCATAAAATTTGGTAGGTAATACCCTTGGGTATGACCCTGGTGTTGATTAGTTTTTGATGCAATTCGATTAAAAGAACCCGTCTGTTTTGCGAAATGGCAAACAAAAATTTAATGTATCCATTCTAGCTGAAATACTAATTGACCAAATTACACAAAATTTGGTAGATGAATCACTTGTAGGATACTCTGATGCTGATTAGATTTTGGTACAATTTAGAAAAGAACAATCTGCTTTCTTTACGAAATGACCCGCAAAAATCGCTAATATCTAAAAAAAAACTAAGTATGTTCAAATGTATCAATTGAATACTTGTTTTATACGTAATTTTTGACGAGGAAAAGAATAAGAACAACTCCATTACTCTAGAACTAACCGTTCTCGCGATATTTGAGATTTTTCGCATTTTTGTTATGCTGCCGTTGGAAAAATGTCCAATTACTAAATAAAAGCAGAAATTGGATTAAAAATGCAAATTTAGTGTTATTTTGTGCAATAAAACTCAATTTAATGAGTGCTTAAAGAAATACAGAAAAATGAATTTGAGTCTGCAGCGAAAGTCCTGTGCAGACCATATCATAATTTTACTTTCCCTGCAATACATGGTAATGTATAGGGAAGTATTGGAATTATGTCGAAAATCGTAACTCAAGTTTTCGGCGGAGCTAAACGTTTCGAGACCTCTAGAATACGGAAAAACTATTTTTAGCGTGATGCCTGTGGGTGTTTGTGTGTCTGTCTGTGTGTCTGTCTGTCTGTCTGTGTGTCTGTCTGTCTGTCTGTGTAGATTTTTTATCCACTCTAACTAAAAACTAATGGGCCGAATTTCACAAAATTTGGTAGGTAAGTCACTTGTGGGTGGGTCACTCTGGTACTGATTAGATTTTGGTAGAATTCGGAAAAAATAATCCGCCTTTTTTGCAAAATGGTCCGCAAAAATCGCAAAATTCTAAACTAAAAAACTGCGTATGCTCAAATATATCTATTAAATGCTTGTTTAATACTTAATTTTTAACGAAGAAAAGAATAAGACCAACCCCATTACACTAGGAATAGCCGTTCTCGAGATATTTTAGTTTTTCGTATTTTCTTTACGCACCTTTGAAAATAAGTCCTGTTATCAAATGAGAACGAAAATTGAAATAAAAGTGAATTAAATTTAATTAAAATAAAGAAAACGTGGACATAAGACTGCAGGGAAAGTCATGTGCTGCCCACATGAGATATATTGTTGTTGTTTTCGCCTAATTTTTTACTTACGAGTGGAACACCGTCCATCCCAAACGGAAAACCAAGGATTAAAGAACCAAGGACGTCCAAGGACGTCAATGCCTGCAAAGGGGGATCGAACTGTTTGGGATAGGGTATGTCAAACACCTGTCTTTTTGAGAGGTTCTTCGTTTGGGATGGCCTCTGTCCTACCCGCAAGCAAAAGGCTAACATAATAATTTGTTAATCTGCAAAGAAGCTTATGTATTCGAAAATTTTGTTCCACAAAAATATTTTGAAATAACACACGAAAGACATAACTTTTTGATACGGATTTTAAATGAGGCGGATTAAATATTAAGTGCATAAATTAAGAGAAGTAAATCGCAAGTCGTTCGCATACCATCTAAGACTAACACCCTGTCAACGATAGCTTTTAGGTCATCGTATCGAAACATCATAAAATCCAAATCGCGCCCCGAGGAGTCAGTTTAATGTGCAGTAAATTTACGCACTTCACTCCCAAGGAACTCATTCTAAACGCTTTAATTCTCGGATAACCTGGCATGATTTACGCTAGGCCAGTTGCAACGATAATAAACTGTTAGTAAACTGAAACTGGGGGTATGAAGTAAAATATCCAAAATAGCCTTTTTGAAGTATTGATTGACTTAGGAACTTTATTGTTTGTAATATATATATATATATATATATATATATATAAATATATATATATATATATATATATATATATATAAATATATATAATAGTTTGAAAGATAGAATAGTGAGAAGCTGCAACTCGAAAAGCCATTCTAACTAACCTACAAAATAAAAGTATTAAACAGCAAAATCTTCAATCAAATGGAAAAAATACAAATTTTGAGTCATCAAGTTAATGATAATCAACAAATATCAATGGCATAGAAAAACATATAAAATACAAAAATACAAGCATTAATGCAATACACATGGAGAAGTGCTAGACGTAAATAATTTTAAATATATATATATATATATATATATATACTGCTACTACAGCCACCTTGTGGAATCCCTTAGACTTGTAAGTATAATTTATTACATTGAAATATATAATTATTGCCTTGAAATATATAATTATTGAAAAGAACATAATGAAGAAGTTTAGGAAAATTGATAAATATAGTATGAGTAGAATGATTAGTAATATAAGCATTATATAGAACTAAAATTACTACATAAAAACTAGAGATCTTGATATTATTAAAAAGTTCTTTAAAATCAAAAGTTTGAAATCCAATTAGTTTACCTATTTATGTTAATTTATTCTCTAATCATTTACTTTTATTTAGAATAAGGTAGTTATTGTGTGTGTGTGTGTGTGCTAGAAAAACGTAAACTATCATTTATTATATTTAAATAATTTAGTAGTAATTTACTCGTAATAGTAGAGTAAGTATTATGACCACTAGTTACTTTTCTAAATTTAATTAGATTTTTTGAAATTTAGGAATAAGCACTATATATGGAAATTAAAGAAATTTATAATTAATAATTAAATCACTATACATATTGATAATTTTCATTTTGATACTATTAATGGAGTGTTGAAGACACAGACCACTCGGCTGGCCTTAGGGATTACAGCAGGAATTTGAGTGGCCGGGAAGGGTATTAATGGAGCGTGAATCAAGTTTAAATATACTATTGCTCTTTAAATAATTTAACAGAAATCGTATATAGAATATTTTACAGATAATAGCATAATTATTACGGGCTTTAGCAACATAAGTAATAAAAAATATAATTGTAAATCATTAATGGAATGTTTTAAATTAACAATATTATAGATCTAGACAATTTAACACTACAACTAGTATTTTTAATAAATTTTAATAAAGTGAATTTCCACATATTTAATGCCTCTAAGGGCAGAGTATATATTTATAAGCTAATGTATAAATATATTTATCAATGTCAAGATAAATTGACTTTAAAACTTTAAAAGTTATTACAAGGTGGTAACCTGAATTTTTTACCAAATCACTTAATGGTTCTTAACGTTTCATCTATAACTATTGCTAAGTCTAATGTAACTATATGGTCCAAGTGAGGATTTATATAGTCAGCATATTCGTCTACTTTGCAAATACAATCATTATCTATATTTGACATGGAATATTTATCTATAGAGAAAGACTGTGAAATTTCATTGTAATTAAAAATAGATCTACCAATCGACTTGTATTTAAAAGTCTTAGTGACATTCAAATCCTCAATAGGCAATAGATATTTGAACTTATTAAATATAGACCCAAAATTAGTAGAATTATAAATTGAATATTTAAGAGATATAACAGAATAAGAATTAGTAGACGTAGTATTATTATGAAATTGATTAAACTTTATTTTTAAATACTTTGATCTAGTAATGAGCAAATCATAAAAAATGTGATTAAAATGTTCATTAATTAGATTTAATTTTAAGAAAATGGCATAAACATTATTTAAATGATTTTTCTTAACCGCAAATACCCAAGATTTTACTAATTTCCATTCATAAGTGCTGTTAAATTGATGATGTAAACATTTAATCTCAGCTTTATAATCATGAAGTATAGATCTTCCTTTGCCTCATTTAAAACTTTTGAGGTTATCAGAGTTTCTATTATTTAAATGGGGTTTCAAGAAAAGTTGATTAAAAATAGAATACTGATTATTTATATATATATATATATATATATATATATATATATATATATATATATATATATATATATATATATATATATATATATATATATATATATATATATATATATATATATACATATATATATATATATATATATATATATATATATTATATATATATATATATATATAGATAGATACAGAAAGACAGGGAGAGAGAGAGAGAGAATCATCAATCAATAAGAAAATAAAATGCATGTTTCTAGTCATCAAGTTATAGTTAATCAACAAAAATCAATGGTGTGGATTCGAAATTAGAAAAACAAAAAGTATATATGCTATAATATATACATGTAAAGCTTGTGATTTTGAATTTAATTTAATTTTGTTCTATTTTATTTTATTATTTGCAAATTTTACAAATAAACATTGAAAAACATGCATCGTTGGTGAAAATGATCACAATTACAGCGTGTTTCCCTTCTTTGAAGGATTTAAAAAAATCTTGCGTTTGATACCAAGTTTGACAATTTGCCCCCGAGGGGGGGAGTAATGATTTCCCAAACGCAAAAATCGCATCTGGGCTATCTTTCACTAGAATGGTTGGAACTATTAAGTTCCGTGATCATTGATCCATTAAAACCCCTTTTATGTATGATTATGTTAAATCTTGCCCTGTGCTGTAATGCTCAGAAAATTTAAAATTTCGAACTCCTTTTCTGAAGTCCTAGAATTTTCCTTGACAAAGACGAATATAGTTTTGTAAAAAGTCATTAATAATTGTGGCAGCTGTCGTGTGCGCAAGAAATAGATCACAGACACACAGACAGACAGATGGACATCAATGTAGAAATATTCAAACCACGTTCAGGAGGTCCTAAAACATATATTGCTCTCATAATCTCAAAAGTGAAAATTTTCGTGAAAATAATACTTTTCCTATACTATATTTTATAGTAAAAGAAAGAAAAATTATATTTGAATTATATTTTATTCAAATTATTGAAATATTTAAAATTTACTCATATACCAATATTTTCGAATTTTTAAAAGTATTCTCATCCTTAATCAATATTAAAATTTTTGCCAAAGCCTTTATGAAGCATTTAATACACTTTGTGAAATTGTAATTTCAACACTAAGGAAACAATATGCATTTTTAAAATTTTCGACAAGACTGGCTTGTTAGTTAATACAAGGCAATTAGAAATTTTCGAGAGTGTATGATAATTTCTGTTTTCTAAAGTTTGTTAACGATACTGCAGATGATAGAAATTACAAATGATTAGGAGTTGTTGACAGCCATGTCAATATAAGTAATAGCATGATGCTGTTGAAGACCATTAATAGAATCTTTAATGTCCTTAAATTTTAGAGAAGTATATTTTAAAAGTCTCGTAATGATTTGGCTAGAAATTCAATGTGAAATTTCGAATTTCTTCACATTGAATTATTACCTTTCTGGTAGGTCGGACAATCTGGGTCTCAACAACAACAACAACATTGAATTATTCAGAGCCAACGGCCCTACCGTGCAGAAAACACCGGTTCTCGTTAGATCACCGAAGTCAGACAGCATCGGGCGCGGTTAAGACTTGGGTGGGTGACTACCTGGGAACACCCCGTGCTGTTGGCACATTTCGGGCGCGGTAGCCCGGTGGTTTGCGTGCTGGATTTGCACGCTGCCACAACAGCCGCCGTGTTCACGCGGAGTACGATCACGTTAAACATGTGGGTCCGCAAGTCCTTCCGAGAGGTTGGTGGTAGGGGAAGGAGGGTACGGTCCCTGTGGATGCCTCCCCCACTGGGTTCCGGTCTAAATTGGGTGGCACTTCCCGGCCGTCCAAACTGTTACTTTACACCTTTCTGTTAGGTCGGACGGTCTGGGTCTATCAACAACATTGAATTATTCAACATGTAAATTGTGCTTAACAGAAAAACGATAAATACATTTATCTACATCAGACGTAAAACAGTATGAAAATTTATATGTTAACACGAATCAACAAAATGCATCAAACGCATCGGTATGGTAGGCCTGTTGACATTTTTAATCAAAATGTTAAATAACTTACGTTAAGGATTGAAGTTAAAGATATTATATACATCAATATATGAGAGATTCGAATGGAGTCACCTCTCTATATATTTTCAAAGCGCTAGAGGAGTTTAACGTTCAGCTAATAGAAAACTTTCTAAAATAAAGTTCCAACATTTCATACATAAAAGCTTTTAGATCGCCGTATTTAAACACAATAACGTCCAATTGGGCCCCTAGGAGTCAGTTTATTGTGCAATAAATTTACGAACCTCATTCCCAAGCACCCTATTCAAAATGCTTTAGTACTCACATAACCTGTTTTGATGTACGGTCAGCCAGTTGCAGCTATAATATAGAGTCGGAAATATGAAACTGTGAAAACTTATGCTGAAAGTGGTGAAATTTATCAAAATTGATAGATTGTTATTTTAGTGGATTATTATTTTCTGGAGGTATGACTTTCAATGAATATAAAGATGCGTTAGATTTTAGCACTACGCATGTAAAATGTGTGCCTTTTTCTGGTGCTACTGTTTTTTACGGTTATTAAAGGAAATGCATGTACATTGTGTACCAAAAAGATTGAAACGCGCTTTAATTATTTACCTGTTGGAGATAAGTGGGCAATGTAAATTGCAAAAATGGTGAAATCGAGGTAGGAAATTAGACTGCGTTAATAAAATAATCATCCGATTAATTTTCAAAAAGTTATACTTTTTAAATTTTTATACGACCCCCATAGACAAATTTCGTCAATCAGAAAAGTTTTACTTTTAATGTAACAAGATTAAAAGAAATCCGCATATATGTATCTATAAAATTGAACGAGTTATATTTAATTTTAATTGAACATTGTGAACGTATATCAAATTAGAACTGTAAATTTGTGACATATCACAACAAAGATAAAACTAGATGATAATTCATAGGATACCCAATGTAGTGAATACCACGGCTTTATATGATCTCTGTCTGTGTAATGCATTATTTAGATGGGTTTGTGATAAAAAGTTTTGTCACATATTAACGTATTTTTGATCTAAACAATTTTCATCGTCAATTTTTTTATTATCCCTATTTTCACTTATGAAACAGCCTTTCATATGGTACGGAAATGTGGCATAAGTCAGATTTTTCCCTTTATCATAATTCAGTTGATTTTAAAGATACAGATATGTTTTTTTAATGATTTTCTTACATTAAAAATAAATATTTTCTAATTGACTAAATTTTTTTAAGGGGGTCGTATAAAAATTAAAAAAGTGTATCTTTTTAAAAATTAATTGGAGTACAATTTCATTAACGCAGTCATATTCCCTACCTTACTTTCAACATTTTTGCAATTTATATTGCCCACTTATCTCCAACATGTAAAGAATTAAAGTGCGTTTCAATCTTTTTATCTCTTTGGGACA
Organism: Amaurobius ferox; assembly: GCA_951213105.1. Taxonomy (NCBI): domain Eukaryota; kingdom Metazoa; phylum Arthropoda; class Arachnida; order Araneae; family Amaurobiidae; genus Amaurobius; species Amaurobius ferox. The sequence continues at coordinate 133,765,262 of OX578143.1, read as the reverse complement.
CCCTGTACTGCTTCTAATCTGTTCTCTGTTTATTCATTTTCACCAGTTAAATTTTCGTCACAGCTTCTTTTAACGAACCTGTTTTTTTATTTATGCAGTCCACTGGAGAGCCCAAAAAATTCGAGGAATCACTTAATAGGGAATAAGTCATTTAAACAAGATCGAAGTATTGTTTTATCGAATTGAAGTTACCAAAATTGGCAATTTAAGCCATCCTAGATGAATATACTTTCTGTGATTTAATCAAATTTATTTTCATGGCATATTTCCTATGGAAAATTCATATTTTATAACTATATTTCCTATGGAAATTAACTTGCTAAAGCTGCTAATGGCGATGCCACCTGCTATCCGTGTGGCCTTGAAGTAACTAGGCTCTCTTATAATAAGACCAGAAAAGCAGTCATATTGTCAGACTCCAGAGCATTTATACAGTCTATTGAATCAATTTAAGCCTTCTACCTCAAAGAACGTGTGCAAATGTCGATATATTTTTAAAAAATTAAAACAAAATGACTATGTATCATTCTTTAGTGGATACCTGGATATTGCTAGATTTGCGGTAGTTTTCAAACGTATTTGTAGGCGAAAACTGTCTCCAGGGTACACCATTTAGCAGATAGTGAAAAATCATTTTATACTGCAACTATTTACATCAAAATGTCTATAAACATTCAATTTCGCCAAAATATGTCAAATAGAATCGCTTTCAAGGAGCAGAGAGACATTGAAAAGACAAATGTACTAGATTGTCCAAACTGTGATACACTGGTAATTTTTCTCCTCACCATTGGGCATGACTGTGCAAACTGCCTCTTTTTTAGAGATGACAATGTTAGTAATTGAGTGTATATTCAGCGATGTAAAATCTTCACAGGATTTCCGAAACGGAGCGACACTAGTAAAATAGATTCCGAATAGAACAATGACCCCCTTCGCATTTTTTTAAATTTTCCTTTTTGCTACACTTTTTGTATGTCAAGATCCTTGCCAATTGAAAAGTAAATGTTTTATGGAAAATGATACTGATTTCGGAAATGCGAGTGAAACGATAGACAAACGGCAGACACCCAGTGATACTAACTAATGATGACACCCAATGTAGGATTTGCATGTGAACCATATTAAAATTCCTTGTATTAAAATGCCATTAATTTTTTAAATTAATAATATATTTTTTAAGAATAACTTGAATAACTTTCAAAGAACAGCTCGATAAAAATTTTAAATAGTACCTGCGGTACAAATAAGTGTAAAAATAGAAAAAACAATGATTTTTTGAGGAAGATTTTATATGACAGCAAACTGTGTTTACTACATTTTATTTTAAACTGAACTGTCAACAATTTTATACACTTTACATACTCTTTCGGTAAAGCGAGGCATATTATTGGAAAAGGCAGTGACATTTCCAAAAATTTTGTACCATATGTGGAAAAAGATCTGGAAGTAGGAATCCTCAGTGATTATCATTCACTTTAATTTAATATATATATATATATATATATATATATATATATATATATATATATATATATATATATATATATATATATATATATATATATATATATATACATATATATATATATACATATATATATATATATATATATATATATATATATATATATATACATATATATATATATATATATAATTAAAAATGAATATTACCACAGAAACTCGTAAACAACTAGACAGAAAATAAGAAACCAATATACAATACGCGCATAATGCAGCAGACAAGTATATGCGTAAATATTTGAAATGTAATAATAAGAATTATGTAAAAATAAAAAAATACAATTCAAGCAATATTAACATCACCATAGAAGCAAATTCAAAGCCATAATGCCGATAAGAGAAAAGAACAGCACCATCCCAAATTCGATGATTAATTAGAATTAAATTCATCGTCAGGTCTGAGTATTTAATTCCAATTAACCCAAACAAATGCCTGTTTCAGATTAAGCAATAGTACATTACTATAAATACTTGAACTCAGACTACAGGCAACAAAAAATGAAAAAAGGATACAGCAAGAAAATGTATTACCATGCGGCATGAACCATTCTTCCACCACGTGTATACACGATCAACCTCAACAGCTCAATCTGGAAGCACCGGAATGAACAAGTCGAAATTCTACCAGGGAGGCAGTACGAACGTTCACGGAGTTACTCCCAAACCCGTCCAGTGAGTCTAAGCTGGAGACTGGACAAGCAATTCAGAACACAACCTCCCAAACATGCAAACATGAATATGAATATGAATCAAAGATGAAAATTCCTACTAAACAAGTAATTCATATGAAAAATGGATAATCGAGAATGCCACTATACACCATTATAAGGGCGCTCAAAACCTAGTTTCAATACTGACAAAAGTTACATTTTTTTGCGAAAATAAAATTCAAAACATTAATGTTAATGCATCTTATTTTCCTATTTTTTGATTTTTCTAATGTTTTTGACTTAGTTTATTATTTTTCATTTTTATTTATATAATTAATAATTATATATAATATATATATATATATATATATATATATATATATATATTTTTTCCTTACTGTATGTTAGTCACTATAATTGGGAATGTTTTCTAGGATGTTATCGAGTGAAACTGTATTTAGAAATATTATAATAAACCAGGCTCTTAGAATCAATAAAATTTGTGATGAAGATTATAAATTAGCGCACTTTATGGAATTATTGAGTACAGCGACTAATAACGCATATCCCCCCAAGTATGTTATTAAAATTATCAACACAGTGTATCAAATTTCACTCGATAACATCCTAAAAAACATTCCCAATTATAGTGACTAACATACAGTAGGAAAAAAAAAAATATATATATATATATATATTATATATAATTATTAATTATATAAATAAAAATGAAAAATAATAAACTAAGTCAAAAACATTAGAAAAATCAAAAAATAGGAAAATAAGATGCATTAACATTAATGTTTTGAATTTTATTTTCGCAAAAAAATGTAACTTTTGTCAGTATTGAAACTAGGTTTTGAGCGCCCTTATAATGGTGTATAGTGGCATTCTCGATTATTCATTTTTCATATGAATTACTTGTTTAGTAGGAATTTTCATCTTTGATTCATATTCATATTCATGTTTGCATGTTTGGGAGGTTGTGTTCTGAATTGCTTGTCCAGTCTCCAGCTTAGACTCACTGGACGGGTTTGGGAGTAACTCCGTGAACGTTCGTACTGCCTCCCTGGTAGAATTTCGACTTGTTCATTCCGGTGCTTCCAGATTGAGCTGTTGAGGTTGATCGTGTATACACGTGGTGGAAGAATGGTTCATGCCGCATGGTAATACAATTTTCTTGCTGTATCCTTTTTTCATTTTTTGTTGCCTGTAGTCTGAGTTTAAGTATTTATAGTAATGTACTATTGCTTAATCTAAAACAGGCATTTGTTTGGGTTAATTGGAATTAAATACTCAGACCTGACGATGAATTTAATTCTAATTAATCATCGAATTTGGGATGGTGCTGTTCTTTTCTCTTATCGGCATTATGGCTTTGAATTTGCTTCTATGGTGATGTTAATATTGCTTGAATTGTATTTTTTTATTTTTACATAATTCTTATTATTACATTTCAAATATATATATATATATATATATATATATATTTATATATATATATATATATACATTTATATATATATATATATATGTATATATATATATATATATATATATATATATATATATATATATATATATATATATATATATATATATATATATAAATTCCCGTAACGGCCGGGGGGAGTTGCGACCCCCAACACTCCGGTTAAAGCTTTTTTCCGCCATGGCAAACGCTCCCGGTAGCCGATACTCCCTACCCTATCTACTTCATGACTCTTATAAAACCGTAAATATTACATACAAACATATACACGTTCAATATTATGTAAATCTTAAGTTTACTACCGTACGCTAAATCAAACCAAAAAGCACTCCATAAAATTTTTAACAATTAATTTAAAATACTAATGTATGAAATTACTTCACTCGTGCCTATTTAATACTTTAAAATCAATATATTCATGACTAATTAAATCCAAGTCTGAGTGGTTATTTTAAAAAGCGGATACAAGACCTATTAGCTACATTATCGTCATATAAATACTGATGTATGAAATTTCTTCACTCGTGGTTATTTATATATATATATATATATATATATATATATATATATATATATATATATATATATATATATATATATATATATATATGTATATATATATATATATGTATATATATATATATGTATATATATATATATATATATATATTTATATATATATATATATATATATATATATATACATATATATATATATATATATATATATATATATATATATATATATATATATATATATATATATATATATATATATACATGTGTGTGTGTGGGTGTGTGTATAATCCAAAAGGTATACATTATTAATTTAAAATCAAATATTAGCATTTGTGAACTGTTCTGATTCCCGGTTACAGCTAACCGCTTAGCCATGGCACCACTTAGCCATAGCATCGCTTAGCCATGGCACCATTGGAAAATACACATTACAAATACATAAAATATAAATTCACGACATTCATTACCTGACTGCCCTGAATCAAAATACTTCAAAGGCAAAGTTTCTCAAACACCATCTCTAGAAACACTTGAACCACATCCAAATGGTGTCTTTATATAACAAGATCCGCATCGTTGCCATTCCTGAAAAAATCAATCTGATGGATTGACTATAGTTAACTACTGCGTATTCGTCTACCATAGTCAAATACATATCTCCATCCACATTCACTTCAAATCAGTCCTCGATTACATGCTGGCGTCCGTGAGTGTGCCATGTCTTAGCGGCTAGCTGTAACCGGGAATCAGAACAGTTCACAATTGCTCTTCCGCCACTTCTTTTAGCATTGTATGGGCATTTGCTCTTTTTTCATTTACTTTTGTCTTATATTAGGTAATTTTTGTAAAAGCAACAAATGCGCTGTTCAATTATATATTTCTTAACCTAAAATATTTTTGATTTTAAATGAATAATGTATTCCTTTTGGATTATACACACACACACACATTTATATATATATATATATATATATATATATATATATATATATATATATTGTAAATAACAAAGTACTAAACGTACCCGGTTGTAAACTAATAGAAATTACCAAGTCATATAGGCGCAATGCTGCTCTATTAATGTCTTGTATATAAGAAAATCAAAAAAGATCGAGAGGTGATATAAGTGCCAACAGAGAAATAACAAATGGCCAAGGGGGATTGTGACCCCTTGTTCCCGTTTATAGCCAGCTATTACTCCTGAGGAAACACTCACGGAACCGTTATGTGCCTGTGGCCATATTTCCTTGGAAAGTCAAAGCAAAAGACGTATGCCAGATGTGAATGCAAGGACTGAGTGGAGAAAAAATATTTTGGATTGAGACAGGTTGAAATAAGAAGTTAACCCGAATCACAGATCATTCATCAATTCAAATATAAAGTGCCGAGCCATTCGATGAGTTGCCATTATATTATATAAAGTAGGTGTTGCCAATATCACTATCAAATGCATTAATTTCCTTGCAGTGCAAAGCATTATAGTGGTGTTTGAGGTATCCCATTGGATAGTGCTGTTTCAACGCTTCCTTTATGAATTTTTTATCACTTTTGATACGATCATCCTTATAAAAGTCCTTATCAAGTCTGGAATTAACTGAAACAAAAAAGATTCACGATAATGAGATTAGTTATCTTGACCTATGTATCTATTTCACTGAAAATGAAAAGATATATACAAAGCTATATGATAAAAGAAATTATTTTGATATAAACATTAATTACATCATCGATTGGAAATCGAACTTGAGCGCCAATATTTTCCGCAATATCGTTAGATATCATTTTCTACGAAACTCAAGATTGCATACTTATAAGGATGATCGTATCAAAAGTGATAAAAAAATTTATAAAGGAAGCGTTGAAACAGCACTATCCAATGGGATACCTCAAACACCACTATAATGCTTTGCACTGCAAGGAAATTAATGCATTTGATAGTGATATTGGCAACACCTACTTTATATAATATAATGGAAACGCATCGAATGGCTCGGCACTTTATATTTGAATTGATGAATGATCTGTCATTCGGGTTAACTTCTTATTTCAACCTGTCTCAATCCAAAATATTTTTTCTCCACTCAGTCCATGCATTCACATCTGCCATACGTCTTTTGCTTTGACGTTCCAAGGACATATGGCCACAGGCACGTAACGGTTCCGTGAGTGTTTCCTCACGAGTAATAGCTGGCTATAAACGGGAACAAGGGGTCACAATCCCCCTCGGCCATTTCTTATTTCCCTGTTGGCCCTTATATCACCTCCCGATCTTTTTTGATTTTCTTATATATATATATATATATATATATATATATATATATATATATATATATATATATATATATACATATATATATATATATATATATATATTCCCAAAAAGGACAAGTAGCAATGTACTCGTACAGATTCTAGATGTGTGACAGAAGTACCGGCCGGGGGGAGTTGCGACCCCCAGCACTCCGGTTAAAGCTTTTTCCGCCATGGCAAACGCTCCCGGTAAGCGATACTCCCTACACGATTTCCTTCATGACCCTTTATAAATCAGTAAAATTACATACATATACAATTTCAATAACATGTAAAATCTAAAAGTTTACTTTTCTACGCTAAAACTATCCATAAAGCATTCTGTAAAAATATAACAAATAATTTAAAATACAAAATACTTAAGACTAATGAAATCCCAGTCTGAGAGGATATTTTTTAAAAATTGGATATAAGACCCATAAACCGCATTATTTCCATATAAAAACCTGTGTATAAAATTACCTCACAATTAGTCATTTAATCCTTTTAAACCCTTTCTATTCAAAACTAATGTTTGAAATACTAGTCAGAGTGTCTGTATTTTTAAATACGGACTCAAGACCTATTGGCAACTCCATCGCCATATATATACTAATGTTTGAAATCATTTCACTCATGGTTAATTATTACTTTAAAAAATATATTCAAGACTATTGAAATCCATGTTATTATTATTAAAATCCTTTTTGGATACCAAAACCTATTGGCTTCTTTATCACCATAAAAATCCAAATGTTTGAATTTACTTCACTTGTGATAGTTTAATGCTCATAAATCGATATATTCAAGTCCAAAGACATTCCAGTCAGAGAGTTATTTTTAAATATTGGATACAAGACATTTAAACAATATTATCACCTTATAAATATACCATTTAAACAATATTATCACCTTATAAATTTTTTTTGCTTTTAGCTTTTTAATCTGTTCACTAAAATAAATTATTTTTTGCTTTTAGCTTTTTAATCTGTTCACTAAAATAAATTATTTTTTGCTTTTAGCTTTTTAATCTGTTCACTAAAATTGAAAATAAATTTTTCATGTTTTATAATATATATATATATATATATATATATATATATATATATATATATATATATATATATATATATATATATATATATATATACATATATATATATAATTATATATATATATATATATATATATACATATATATATATATATATATATATATATATATATATATATATATATATATATATATATATATATATATATATATATATATATACATATATATAATTATATATATATATACATATATATATATACATATATATATATATATATATATATATATATATATATAATTATATATATATATATATATATATACATATATATATATATATATATATATATATATATATATATATATATATATATATATATATATATATATATATATATATATATATATACATATATATATAATTATATATATATATATATATATATATATACATATATATATATATATATATATATATATATATATATATATATATATATATATATATATATATATATATATATATATATATATATATATATATATATATATATATATATAGCCGACGATGAGAAATTGATGTTTCAAGGAAAATGCATTTTGTCCCGGAAATCGAAATCCATAGTGAACAACACTATCCTCCTCGGAATTTAATACCGATTCCATATGTCATCATTCAAGCGACATCTGTAGCCTATACTGAGAAATAGATGTTTCAAGGAGTATTTAATTTTTTGGAATAGAAAGTGATATCTCCAGCACCGGAGGTAAAAATCCTTGGGGGCCTATCCCTTCAAGAATTTGATGCTGAACTGATATCAGTCATCATCTAAGCTTTGAGATGTAGATGTTTTGAAGAATATGTTTGGCAATAACAAGTGGCAAGTTTAGTTGCCACAAATTAGTTCACGAAAATTACATTAGCGGATACAGACATTTAAAAAAAATCACGATATAATATATTTAAGATACAAATCATTCCTTCATTTTTAAGTAAGCTCATAAAATTCGTAATTTACTAATTCTAGTTTCAAAGTATATGTAATTTGCAAATTTGAAGTTGAAAGTAAGTTGTTCTCAGTCTTCGCTTGTATATAGAAAAATCAAATGTGAGCAGCATAGGACTTTCCTTATATAATGCAATAAATTTTCTACTCTTACAGTTAAAAAAATGTTATTCTTATAGTAGATACTTATATTGTTTCTAAGATAGTGAATGTTCTTCAATTAGTCGTCATTTTCATTGATTTAGCGTCATTTTTATCTATTTGCCGAGATTTTCGTTAATTTGGCAACATTTAAAAATGTCGCCGAGTTGGCGATATTCCGCTAAATTCGTCGCCAAAATCTCGCCAAGCATTATGGACAGAGAAATAAGTTATTCTTACAGCGGATAAATGACTATTGGTATTCAAATATAAAAGTATTACTCAAAGTATCTTTTCTCGTGAATGGAACGAGTTAGATCCATGAGAATGATGTCACCAAATTTATCGCATGATATTACATATGAAAAGTGAACATGTTTCTCAACAGCTAATATTTTTTTAATTTATGGGATTTTTGAATAAATTTATTTGAAAAATGTGCAATAACTCGAGAACAGTTCATGCTAGCGTTCTAAAGTTTATATCAATCGTTTTATTAGGAAAAATTACATAAGAAATGTCTATTTGCGTATATTTATTAAAAGTTTTATTTTTTGATGATTTTTTCAAAATTTCACTCCAAAATTTGGGGAGTTCTGAACATTCGATTGTGTTTTAAAACAAGAGGCTTCCTGTATTCACGGACTGAGATTTTTTCACCTAATTGCATTCGAATCGCTCTATTCGTTCGTCAGATTTCGTTTCCAAAGACTCACTGACTCTCACATACACACACACACATACATTCACACACACACACACACACACACACATAGAGACAGCACTTCAAAAATGCTCGATTCGTGATCAGGGATGCTTGAAACGTGCTCTCCCGTCGAAAACTCGAATTCGAATTTTCGACCCCGTCACAATACTTTCCTTATACATTTTGTATATAAGAAAAGTAAAAACACAATTTCGCTACTGTTAACATAGGACCAATTTTCCTGGAACGCTTCCTTACCAACCTCTCTATTCAGAACTTCCGTCCCTACTTTCCTCAACAATTTATTGAGTTCCGCACATCTAAAATGATCCTTTTCTCGAAACTGTGATGTCTGTTAACAACTCGTGAACACATCCGGATTCCATCTTGCTCCAGCATATTACGGTTGGATTTTGGAACATTATGGAATTTTATCGCAACGAAAACTGGAGCGCAGTGATCTGTGAGAAGAATTATGTGGTGTAGAACGGAAGTTCACGAAGTCTGTTCGAAAGTTATGGAATCGCAAGATGTCAGTAAATATGCGAAAATTTACGTGAAAGATCAACTTCGCAGTGTTTGGATGCGATTTTTAATCAGATATAATTACTAAAAGACTTCACATTAAACAACTTATGGCGTGTCATCCATTTCAGCTGGAATAATTTTGATGTATCATAATTCCTTAGATTTTAATGTGATGCCATTGTGAAAATTATATTAAACTCATTTGGTATTTTTGTAGCATTTATCAAGGGTTATTTTTTTAATTTTTATATGTGAACTTTAATTAATGCAGGTGAGTTACAATATGCGACGTTTATAATATGGTGATTCAAAGTACCAAAAAGCTGATGTGGGCAGCGCATGACTTTCCTTGTATAATATATAATTCCTTTTATATTTATATTCAACCATCTATACAAATTCGTCGCCAAAATCTCGCCGAGCGCTATGGACGAAGAAATAAGTTATTCTTATATCAGATAAATGACTATTGGCGTCCAAATGCAAAAGTATTACTTAAACTCATGAATCGCACCGTTCTAATAACGAGCTAGATTCACGAGAATGATGTCACTAAATTTTTCGCATGGTAATACATATGAAAAGTGAACATATTTCACAATAGTAAATATATTTTGTAATTCTATATGATTTGATACATTTATTTGATATGTTATTTTTGATTCATTTATTTGAAGAATTTGCAATATCTCGAGAACTGTGCATGATAGCGTTCTAAAGTTTATGTCAATCGTTTTTAAGGAATAATTACACACAAAATGACTATTTACGTAACTTTATTAAATGATTTTTATGATTTAAAAACAATAGGCTTCCAGTATTCATGAATTGTAATTTTTATATCAAATTTCGTTCATATCGCTCCATTTGTTCGAGAGATATCGTCTCAAGAGTCTCACTGATACACATACACACACACACATAGAAATCACCTCGGAAACGTTTGATTCGTATTCATGGATGATTGAAATGTGCTCTCCCGTCGAAAACTCGAATTCGAATTCCCCGTCACATTACTTTTCTTATACATTATACTATGTATATAAAGCAAGTAATTCCATTATAACATCTCGAAGGGCGCCATGTCACCATATCTCAGGTCAGACTTGCTATTTTTTTATTTGAATAATTAATGTATTTTTTCTCAAAAGTACGAGTGTGATTTGGTACAAATAAGCTCTTAACAGAAAAATATCGCCGATGGCTACAAGCCGATGGAGCCGAAAAGGTTTCGCGTAAATAACTATTTTCAAAATAAAACTCCGCTTTTGTACTATAGAAAAAATAACGCAATCCACTATCTGATTATATACAAGTACAGGGCATTTAAAGAGCTACAAATTCCTATTTATTATTTATAGCTGTCACTTTTAATTTGTAAGATATAAGAATTACAATCTTGAAAAACGTAAAATGTTCATATATTTACTACTTGATGAGACGATTACTTGAAAACCAAAAGAGGTTTGCAAATATATATATATATATATATATATATATATATATATATATATATATATATATATATATATATATATATATATATAAATATATAGATAGATGTAAAATCTGCATTTCCTAGTACATATTTTGTCCCTTACTATTCATATCTGTCTTCTATAGTTTCCAAGATATTTTGAGAGAAAGTATGAAAAAAGAAAAAATAACTACTTCGGACAGAAACTTTAAGAATCTTAATATGAAATCTAATTATGTACGTCTTTACAGCTTTCAAAGATATACAAATTCTTATTGTTTAAAGTTAGCTTTTTCAGTTTTTGAAATATAAGCATTATAAACTTGAGAAAGGGAAAATTTTCAGTATTCTTCAACTTGACAAGGCGATTAATTTAAATCTTTAAAAGCATTTCTTAATAATAAATACATATTTTGATACTAAATTTGCTAGTACACATTTTTGTCCTTTATCTTATGGATCTACCTTTTATAGTTTAAATATATTTGGAGTAAAAGTCAGAAAAATAAAAAATCAACTTTCTAGAAAAGCAACGTTTTAAGGTTCTTTCAAAAGAAATTTTAATATTAAGATATTGAAATTATTTTAAATATTCACAATCTGGACAATGTTTGCAACAATACAAAAAAAATATTTACATTTTATCTATGATGCTCGGGGTTTCGTAATGTTCCGTTTTGTAGACAGAGAAACACCAACCATGGATGTTCACCATGGAAACACCAACCATGGGCATTCAATTTTCATATGAAAGCATCGAATGTTTATACAAACGTTTTCACGGTCTTATTATTTTGTTCAATACATAACAACTTTTGCATATATATTTTTTATGATGCCGCAATAATTTCTACTTCCCCTGAAATACATGGTAATGTATAGAGAAATTATTGGAATCATGCCGAAAATCACAACTCGAGTTTTCGACGGATCTACATGTTTTGGGACCTCTAGAATACGAAAAATTTAATTTTAGCGTGATGTCTGTGTATATGTTGTGTCTGTGTATCTGTCTGTCTGTCTGTCTGTGTCTGTTTGTCTGTCTGTGCAATGTATGTATCCATTCTAACTCAAAAACTAATGGACTGAATTTCATAAATTTGGCCATTCTAATCAGCACCGGGGTGACATGTGTGTGACCCTGGTGCTGATTAGTTTTTAGTACGATTCGTGAAAAAACACCCCGCCCTTTAGTGCGAAATGACTCGCAAAAATTGCCTGCATCCACTCTAGCTGAAAAAATAATAGATCAAATTTCACAAATTTGGTAGATAAGTCACTTGTGGGTCATCCTGGTGGTGATTAGATTTTGGTAGGATTCGGAAAAAAGTAACCTGTCTTTTTTTTGCGAAATGCCTAGCAAAAATCGTCAACATCTCAAAATAAAAAACTACGTATGTTCAAATATATCAATTAAATGATTGTTTTGTACATAATTTTTAGCAATGAAAAGAATAAGACCAACCCCATTACACTTGGGTTAGCCGTCCTCGAGATATTTTAATTTTTTCGCATTTACGCTACGCCACCGTTGTAAAAGACTCCAGTTACCAACTGAGAACAAAAACTGAATTACACATTAATTTATTTATTAAGTGACACTTTAGTATCATTTTAAATAATTGTGCACATTATTTTGTGCAATTAAACTCAATATAATGAATTGTTGAGGAAATTCAAAAGGTGAATGTTAAACTGCAGGGAAAGTCATGTGCTGTTCACATCAGATTATTTTAAATATCTGACAAAAGCAACATCGTATGTATAAATAAACATTGCCGTCAACTTTCGTGATAGGTTGGTGCCATTTCTCAATTTATGCCAATTCCAAGCTCCATTGGGAGGACAATCACAATCTTCCCTTGTTTTGTAAAAAATGTTCAACAGGGATCGTCAAGCAACTTCATAAAAGCATAAATAACGCTTTCAATTCATTATATTCATGTTCTTTTAACATAGCTGGGTTATATGTGAGTTTTAAGAATTAAGTGTTTTCTATATAACCCGGTGTCACCCAAATTTTTAATATTTACATACCCATTAAGACATTGATAGACCACAGTGTTAGACAAAGTACGCAATTCTCTTTGAAGATTTGGATCAAATTCAAAATCAATGCAACTCACTGATATACTACCTTGAACCCTCCAGCGTAATATAGGTTGTCCGGTCAAATTTTAAGTAAGCCAAATAAGTTTCGAACGATGGTAGCTGGAGCATTAAAGTGGTGTTTTGATATAGTAAATTGGCCATGCTCAGTCAAATTTGATGAATGTGCTCTAAGCGGCATAATTTTGAAATTAGGACTTTTATCTCGAAATTTGAGATATATACATAAAAAGTTAATCGGAAATTTGTAAAGCATTACCAAATTAGTAGGAAATTACAGTTTAACGTAAAGTAAGCTCAATATACCCACTACTTGGCACAATATATGTTTGTATATAAAACAAAACATCCTGTTACACGTTCACCAGCACTACGAATGAGCAGTATGATTTCGTAAGGTATAGTATTATGTGTTCTACATCATTTTTGCCGAGTTTAGCCTCTAACAGTACCATTCATTACATAATATTCCTTAGAATATCCTACCATGGTATGTTTCTGATACAATGTTCATCAAAATACACATACACACACATCAGATGATGGATGATCTTTGCAAATTTTCTCGCATATTTTATCTACAGGAACGGTTTCCGCGGCACAGCCATCATTTGCATACAATACTCATATTAACGATGTAGTCTTTTTATTTGTATATCATTCAACATTGATAATAATTCAACATACAGCTGTATCGATAATACACTGTATACCGCTTTAACATGATTTTCGTGTTGTTGGGTCTCGCTTATTCTAGTTTATTCTTGTTCAGACTTGTATTTTCTTGTCGGGATATTTCTGCTATTTTAGCGCGTACCTAACTTATGTTACTCCTCGCTTCGGATTGTCTGGACAGTGCTTCATTCTTATTTCTGATTGGCTCTCTCAAGTGGACTCTTAATCTAGATCTGGGGTATATAAAACTCTCAGTTTCTTCTATTTCCGCCCATTTCGTATTTTTACTTTCCTTATATACATAATGTATAAGGAAAGTATTGTGACGGGGTCGAAAATTCGAATTCGAGTTTTCGACGGGAGAGCACGTTTCAAGCATCCCTGATCACGAATCAAACATTTTTGAAGTGATGTCTGTCTGTGTGTGTGTGTGTGTGTGTGTGTGTGTGTGTGTGTGTGTGTGTGTGAAAGTTTGTGTGTATGTGTGTCAGTGAGCCTGTGGAGACGATAACTGACGAACGAATGGACCGATTCGAACGAAATTTGGTACAAAAATCACAATCCATAAACACTGGAAGCATATTGTTTTTATACGGAATCGAATGTTCAGAACCCCCCCCCCCCTAAATTTTCGAGTGAAATTTTGAAAAAATCGTCAAAAATCAAAACCGCTAATAAAGTTAAGCAAATAGATATTTCTTACGTAATTTGTCATTAGATAACGATTGACATAAATTTTAGAACGCTAACATGAACCGTTCTCGAGATATTGCACATTTTTCAAAAAAATTATCAAAAAGTCATATAAAATAAAAAAAATATATTTCCTATTGAGAAACATGTTCACTTTTCATATGTAATACCATGCGATAAATTTGGTTACATCATTCTCGTGAAACTAGCTCGTTCCATTCAGGAAAAAATATACTTCGAGAAATACTTTTGTATTTGAACGGCAATAGTCATTTATCTGCTGTAAGAATAACTTATTTCTCCGTCCATAACGTTTGGCAAGATTTTGGCGAAGAATGTGGCTGAATGTCGCCAACTTGGTGACATTTTGAATTGTTGCCAAATTAACAAAAATCTCGCCAAATGGATTAAAATGACGCCAAATCAATGAAAATGACGACAAACTGAAGAAAATTCAATATCTTGGAAAGAATATAAGTATCTACTATAAGAATAACATTTTTTAACTGTAAAAGTAGTAAATTCATTGCATTATATAAGGAAAATAATGTGTTGCCCACATCAGATTTTTGTAAATTCGTGTTTGTTGGTTCCCTTGCACTGATGAAGTGGATCCAGCGCATCCTTGCAAGAGATGTATGTTACATTATTATCTTACAATTATTATCTTGTGCATTGCTCAATTTTTTTCTTTGCACAAAGTATAGTTTTTTATTTTTCTTATTAATTTGATGGAGATCGATAACTTTCTATTACGATTTTTGTGAGACCTCTGTATATCTTTCTTAGTTTTCGAGAGGGAAGTGTAAGTGTAAGCAGAGCCATCCTTCTCATATAGCATCCTTCTCATAGTCACTTTACTGTGTCGATGCATCACTTTGATAGCTCTTGCTACCATAGTTTAAAACTTATTTGATCCACTACAGCTATATACCACTTACAGCTTTCTAAATAAGGCTGCAAATACACGTTTTCGTAGAAGATAATCAATAGCCATATTACGAGTGGAAGATATGTCATAGATTTTAATTCATTATGAAATTCGCCAAGTCAGGAAATCTAAGCTGATAATATTCAATAATTCTGTAATCTACTTCAAGAAGATATATATATATATATATATATATATATAGCTTACTATTTCAATGTATTATATCAATTCCTACATGATTATGTTGCGAAGTAAAATGAGTAAAATGCAGTGCTTATATTAAAATAACTGCAATGAAATAAATATATATTAGTGTACCAAATTTCTAAATGTATGTATGTTAGTATATCGTTAGTATATTGTATGTTAGGAATCACATAAAATATCGCAAGATTCTCTTCAAATAAAAAAATATGACATGATAATTGATGTGAAAAATATCTGAAATCCTCCCAATCTTTATTCTATTCACAAAATTTCAAAACGTTAAATTTCACGAGAAATGGTCTAACCTAACTGATGAGATATAAAAGCAAATAAAAAAATACGTAACATAAAATTAGTGAAAATTGCAACAAAAATTTAAATTGTCTGTACTACACATTTTCAAAACTGCAATACAGTAGCAAGACTATAAATAACCAAAAAGCTATAAAACAACTGTGCATGCAATTTTATTTCTTCACATTCATTTCACATTGTTTTCAGAAATCAATCATTTATCTTCTACAAGTGTGAAAGGAAATGTATCCTTAAGAAACTTTTTACAAAACTTCTATATTGTTACTAAAACCTCTGGAGATTACGTAGAAAAAGCATCTACATTCGTATGCTTTTAGCGATAGAATCTGAGATTCCAGGTCATTTATAGGTTCTATTATTTTCTTTGACGGTATGGTGTTAACGAGATACTCCCTAGCGAAATATATTTCATGTACTCCAGAAATTATTCTTTATTTTTTATAATAAATAATGTGATATGAATACATATAGAGATATACTGTTTTGAAATATAAAGAAAATTCATTATTAAATACTTTATTTATTACTATGTATTAAAATGTATAATAAGTATAAAAAGTGACTTAATAAAAGTGACGAATAAAATCAATAATTGTTTTTAAATGCATATGTATTTACAATGCATTACAATAATATACAAAGTATATTTACTTCTTCAATGAGAGCAAATCAAGAACTTAAATATACAAGCCAAAATAATTAGATGATTCATCTACGATGATTTCTCCTATTTCTGGAATTAGCATGTTTACTTTATTTTATTATCCATTCTACAACTTTTATTTGCTTCATTTTCTTGCCTTATCTCATTTTGAATTTCTTTTTCCACACTAGGTGACACCAATGAATTGTATTTAAGAGAGAAAAGTTTGTAAGACTCTGTTGCCGTCAATCGTCGCTTATCTGTTGTTATCCGCAATTGATAATATGTGTCTGAAGCTATTATATGTATTTTATTATCTTATTTGCTAAGTAACTTACGTAGTGTTTACTCCTTGTTTGTTCTCTAGTTATCTACTAACTTAGAATAGAAAGCCACATTTATGTTATACACTACGTGACAGTGACAATGAGACACCAAGAAGGAGTAAACAGATAGTGATGAAAATCGGCAAACAGAGAAAGACAGCAACGGACAATAAGTGATGATTATTGCAGCATGGTACACCTATACGCTGAGCGGTAACATCGTCTGATCAGTAGGATGTTGGACCACCGCGGCCGGCGATACAGGCAGCAATACGTATAGGTACAGAGTCAATGAGCATGCGGATGGTGTCCTGAGGGATGGCTGTCCATTCCCTGCCAACCATTTGCCAGAGTTCGTCTTCTAAACGCGGTGGTGGCAGCGCACGCAAGCGACGTCCAATCGTATCCCAGACGTGTTCAATTGGTGAGAGATCAGAGGAGATTGGTGGCCAGGGAAGCACCTAGGTACCTTCCAAAGCATATTGGCTGATGCGTGTCGTGCGTGTACGGGCGTTATCCTGCTGGTAAATGGCATTGAGCACCCCCTGACGAAAGGGTAGTGTCATCCCACAGAAAACCATCCACGTATCGTTGGGCCGTCATAGCCTTCAATATGGACAAGAGATGACCTGCTATCGTAGGCGATGGCGCCCCAAACCATGATACCGAGTTGTCGCGAGGTGTAGCGTTCCACAGATGCGACCGGAATGAACCTGTTACCACTTCGGCGCCAGACTCGTACACGGCGACTGTCATTGTCAGAAGCATGACTTGTCCGAGAACACGACCCTGTGGCATTCTGCCGTCCACTTGACTCTATCCCGACATCATTGCAAACGGAGACGTCTGTACTCTTGGATCAATGGTAGTCTTCTTAATGCGCGTAATGAGTGCAGGTCGCCGGCGACCAATCGACGGATAATGGTCGTGATCGATATAGGAGCTTCAAGGATGTTCTGCAGATGCTGCAAATGAGGGACGGAAGTCGCCTGCGAGATCGCCAACGCTTGCCGGCAGATGTGTCAGTCCAAGCGTGATGACATCGCTGTGGTCGTACCTGCACCCGTCAAACGTGCCACATTCCCTTGTTTCAACCATCTTCGCCACGGGCGCTGTACCGTGAACGAGTGTAGGTGGCTGTCTCCGTGACTTGACGCATGGACAAACCTGCCCTTCTGAGTCTGACCACCATACCTCTCGTGAAATCTTTTGTCTGATGGAACTGCATGGGTTGGCGGTGACCTGGCATTCTCTGCTACTGCTATGAAATGCAGGACTGCTTATTTATTTAATTCCTTCTAAATTTAATATTAGGTAAATTTTATTTTCGTTTTGATTCTAAAATGTGTTCTTAAATATTTATTCCAAATTGATAAAGGGCCAAATGTGTATTTCGACTTGATGAAGTTTTCCCGCCTGTAACGATAACCTTTGGCGTAATGATACCTTCCCGCGTTTTTGTACATTTACTCGGATTCACATTTCGTATTTCAATGTATTGGAACTATTTTCTGTTTCGTCATGAGCACGCGCATTCACACTAAGACGTTTCGATAAGAATAATGTAATTAATTTTCAGTTGGCGATGTAATCTCAATGCGGTAGGACGCGTTTTTTGCCCGAGGGGCGTAGGAATGGAATGCCTATCCGTAAACGGATATTAAATAAATTAATATTGTTAGAATGTAAAAATAATTGAAGTCGCGTTGGTGAGATAAATAAAATTTGCAATATCTGAAATGTATTAAATGTTAAATATCTTGTTCCCAAATTGTTCTTGGAACACTTTTGTTTGTGGAGCAAAGGATCTAAGAAGTTTGTACTATTATTGAATTGAAGTATATAATCTGCTTGTAATATATAAAATGAGAATCTGCTATAATTAAAGAAAGTTAATTTTTCTTGAAGATTTCTTCATTCATCGAAGTGTTCTGATTTCTGCATGTTTACGAATTCCCTTCGCCTGCCAACCGGAATAACGTGCATGCTATTCATATCCCGCCAACTCAACGCGAGTCATCCATTTCCAAGATCCCCGTGAAGAACAGCCTGCATCTTCAACTCACGGCATATTTTCGATAGATCTGAAACTTCCAGAATTCTGAGCCGCTTTCTCCTACCATACAGCCGATGTTTTCGCATCGTTTCAACCGCGCTGCTGTTTCCCGCATCTCTGCCAATTGCCCGCCTGTACTTCTAAAGTTCCAGTTCACTATACCTTTCACTGCCGTGTTGGGTGCCAACATTTCGGCGACCACTTTCACCCACCTTCATCCCTTGTTGCTGACGCACCCAACACCACTACATGTTTCCTTTGAGGCAAAAAAAAAATGCAAAATGATTTCCTTGGCAGACAGAGTGGCGTGAGTGGCAGAGTATTGTTAATTCTGCAGGTTCCTTCCCTTATATCTCACTCAACGTGCGCGGGACAGCTGTGCATTTTGCATCATTTACATAACTCGGTGAGCTGCGTCTACCCTGCAATTTGCATATTTTTCTGCCCACTCCTTCTTGGTGTCTCATTTTCACTGTCACGTAGTGTAAATTTAATCATACATGTTTTCGTATTCTCAGTTCAAGTTTTGCGAGGTGCAGAAACAATCTTCAAACATTTTTTACAAATCTATGCAATAATGGTAAAATGTTCTAGATTAATTTTTATCCGATGAAATATTGTAAGTTTTAAATATATGCCATTTAACACTCTTACATTGATCACCATTACTAGAGACAAATAATTATTAATTCGTGAAATAGACCATTAAGACGACATATGTTTTATTACAATACTTTTACTGGGAAACTTTTACATATGAAACTGATTTCTGAAATAAAAATGTCATAAATGTTCATGGTGCCAAAGTATTTTTAAGTGGAAATATTTTGGAACAGTGAGTACATTTTTAAAAATGTACTCCTATAACGTATAATATAATTTTGCCTATATTAAGCTAGTCGGAATTGAATGGTGGCTAACAGCACTGAAATTATGAAAACTCGATATTCGTTGTTACTCGTTTATGAGATGTTATGAGATCGTTCACACCATGAATAGGATCTATATTTATACTTTATTCATCTTGAAACTCGGATAAAATAACTTTATTTTGTACGTAAACTTGTTTAAATTATCGCTATAAAACATCATTTTAGTTATTTTATCACAGTAATATAAAGATGTACAATACGTGCAAATCATAAACAATATTTATTTACCCTAGAATACTTCCTCTTATTATATATAAAGTAGAGGCGGATTCCAAAAAAGAACAAAAGCCGTAATCAGACAAGTACTTTGCAACGCACTAAATCAATTTCTGAATTACTGGCTCAATGCGGTGAAAGTATCCTTTAAAGGAGTTAAAATACTAACCTTTATCTTGAGTGAAATGATTCAAGTTAATTGAAGCTCTACACTACACATATTCTATAACTTAAAATTAATATTTCAAATAAAAATATCTGATGTCGGCAGCACATGACTTTCCTTATGTAATGCAATGAATTTACTACTTTTACAGTAAACAAAAATAATAGGTTACTCTTATAGTAGATACTTATATTCCTTCAAAGATATTAAATTTTCGTCAATTAGTCGTCATTTTTATTGATTTAGCGACATTTTTATCCATTTGGAGAGATTTTCGTTAATTTAGCAACATTTAAAAAAGTCGCCAAGTTGCCGACATTTCGTTAAATTCGTCTCTAAAATCTCGCCAAGCGTTATGGACGGAGAAATAAGTTATTCTTATAACAGATATATGACTATTGTTGTTCAAATACAAAAGCATTACTCAAAGTATCTTTTCTCATGAATGGAACGAGCTAGATCCACGAGAATGATGTCACCAAATTTATCGCATGCTATTACATATGAACAGTGAACATGTTTCTCAACAGTTAATTTTTTGTTTTAATTTATGGGATTTTTTGATAAATTTATGGGATTTTTTGATAAATTTATTTGAAAAATGTGCAATATCTCAAAAAAGGTTCATGCTAGCGTTCTAAAGTTTAGGTCAATCGTTTTCTAAGGAAATATTACACAAGAAATGTATATTTCCGTAACTTTATTAAAGTTTTCATTTTTTGATGATTTCTTCAAAATTTCACTCCAAAATTTGGGGAGTTCCGAACATTCGATTGTGTTTAAAACAAAAAGCTTCCAGTATTCACGCATTGTGATTTTTGTACCAAATTTCATCCGAATCGCTCCATTCGTTCGTGTGATATCGTCTCCACAGACTCACTGACACACACACACACAGACATCAACCTCAAAAATGTCCAATTCGTGATCAGAGATACTTGAAACATGATCTCCCGTCGAAAACTTGAATACGAATTTTCGACGGGAATTTCGACTCGAATACGAATTTTCGACCCCGTCACAATACTTTCCTTATACATTATACTATGTATATAAGGAAAGGAAAAAAATATTATAAAAGTTTATATTGCAAAAGTTTATATTCGGAAGAAACTATCCGGGTTTAAAAAACTCAACTGCAATCACAACATTTATTATTAGCAGTTCTACTGCAATTCATTTCGATACAATACTATTTGTTATATTAAATACATTTTAAATAATGGATGATTCAAGAAAGCGGTTAAATTCTTGACATTTCAAAATTTTCAATCTTAACTCTTCTTTAAAACTTTTTGCTTAGAATGGTATTAATTACTTTCTCTACAATGTATATGGTAATGTATATGTAAAGTATTGGAATCGTGGCGAAAATCGAAAACTCGAATTTTTAACTAATCTACACGTTTTACGCATCCTGGAACACGATAAAAACGTGTTTTTGCGCAACGTCTATGTAATGTATATATCCATTTCAGCTAAACATCTTATTAACATTTCTCAAAATTGTATAGTCAGTTGTGGGTCATCTTTGTGCTATTTAAATTTGGGTTACATTTGGGAAAAATAATTTGCATTATTCTGAAAAATAGTCCGAAAATTTGTCAATATATAAACTCCATGGACGCCAATGTCTGCAAAGAAGGATGGAACTTCTTAGGATAGGGTATGTCAAATACCTGTCTTTTGAGAGGTTCTTTGTTTGCGATTGATGCTGTCTCACCCGTAATCAAATGGTTAATCTGCTTGTATGACTAGAAGTATTCCTAATTAATAATTTTAGCGCACACATTACATCTGAGTCGTCCATGCTTTTCTTATTTCTATCCTTTATTTTTTTAAATTAACATTTTATTACACTTATGCCTCATTTTCGCAGTTTACGTTAAAGACATCTCCTTGAAATCTTTATGGTATATTTTTTATGTGTAAATCAACATGTTAACTCAAATATTTAAAAATAGAAGCACGTATTACAAATTGAAGAATGAATGTTTAAGTAATGTTTTCTTGCAGTTTGTCATAAGGTAAAATTGTCCTTATCAAAAATTACCAGTATAGGACTTACCTATGATGCCGCCACTAAGGGTGGAGCATGTAAGCTCCCGGTTCTCAAGCTCGGGATACGAACACACAAAACATAAAGAAATACACATGCTTAATTGCTCAATTTATTTTAATATTTTACTTAATAGATATCTATTGTAATCTTGATTAATTATGCTATAATTAAATCAATTATTAAAAGACACATAATACTGACAATATTACATTAATACATATATTTACACACATAATAACTTTGACTTAAATTTCTTAAAAACAGTTTCCTTTAAATAATCGATAAAGAATAGTTCTTATAGTTCAATATTTACGAACTCGTTCATATGATCTACTCATACGAACTGGTAGTTAATTATTTTAATAATCGTTAAAGGTGTGCCTTCCGTGCTAATAGTGACAATTGAAAGTTGGTTACCTCCACTCTTTGTGTTACGTGCATGTTCGTGCCATCTCAATGATGTAGGAAAACCGTTGCACATCTAACTGCACTCGCTACCATTTTATTGCTCACATTCTATAGACACTTTTCACCAAAACCAAAAACATGATGCTGACTCGTTCAAAAGTTTTAAGTCGACTGAACTTTTTTTGAATACGGCATTGGGGCGCTTTTTCTTTCCCCCATTCGTTCCCTACCACATCTACCATTCGCTGTTGCTGCAGACGGGGATGACCACTGTTTATATATGCATTTGTTGTGATTGGCTCCCTCTGCAGCATTTAGATAGTTCATTATTTAGGTTGGCATTTGTAATTGGGGTGGAAACATACAAATATTGTGTTACACAGTTCATGAAATATATTTGTAATATATTTCAATAATTGTCAACTATTCCAATATCAAACTTTCTTGAAAAGCCTGTGTGTAAGGTGTATCAACTACGAAAGTTGTTGGGGAAGAAAACAGAACAGAAATATATTCTCTAGTTGAGAAAAGTGGGCAAATGTTAACATGGAAGGAAACAGTCTTAGGTACCTCCTACAAACACTTATCCATTAAACTCACATTAAATGAGAAAAAACATCACATTAGAAACATCAATTATCATATCAGAAACAACAGACCATTGATGCATTCATTTTCGTCTTCCACAAAATATCCTACAATAGCATACTCCATTCAAATTAATTTTATAAAAGTAAAGGTAAAACACAGCAATATATTTTGGCCCCATACATCTGAAAAAGAATTGAAAAATATCACAAAACTTAGACTTATATACTATTGCCAGTTACAAATGACTAAAGATGAAAACTTTCTCGAAAATTCTCTACGCAATCTCACCTATTTCAAAGTTTTCTTGTCAGGTATAATCTTTGCAAAGATCATGTTCGTGTTCCTGCTGGGGACCTTTGAATTTGCTATTTTTTAGATTCTTCTTCGTATTTTCTAAATTAAACCCCATGTTTCTGAATATGTTTTAATCATTTTTTTTATCGTTTACATTGTTACTTTGAAATCAAATTCTTTTATTACTGATTCGTGTGTTTTATTTAAATATCTATATTTTTTATCTATCCTATCTATACATTGTATCTATCCTTTGTATACTTTTTATCTAACCTATCTATACTTTTTATCTATACTTCATATCTATCCATCCATATTGACAGTTTAGCCCCATATTTTGAACCACAGTAGGTTGATATTGTTAGAGACGGCAGTCTTAAGAAGGGAGGTGTTATAAGCATGTAAAATGACTTTAAGGAGGCTCTTTGAGTTCCCAGAATGACTCAACACCTTTACAGGTAGCCATTCCTATTTCGTGAATGTAGAGTTGCCATAATTGGACTTTCCAGATGAGGGTTGTCAGATTTCCCGAAATATTGGAGATACGAGTCCTTTCTATAAATTTCTACTGGGAGTTTATAAAATGAATCATTGCTCAATTTGAAGTAGTTGACTTGATAAGAGCT
The DNA here is from genome assembly GCA_951213105.1 of Amaurobius ferox. Taxonomy (NCBI): domain Eukaryota; kingdom Metazoa; phylum Arthropoda; class Arachnida; order Araneae; family Amaurobiidae; genus Amaurobius; species Amaurobius ferox. The sequence continues at coordinate 133,740,619 of OX578143.1, read as the reverse complement.
AAATTGAATTGGAAGGTACATCTGTATTTAGATACTAATGTAGGCTATTTTGTGAATCAGATGGGCATTTAATTGCTGTTTTAGTGTATCTGGCATTTATCGAGTGATCTTGTCCAAGCCCTGGACCCCAAAATTTTTGGCGCCCCTATCGTAAAGTTTAAGCAGAAATAATTTTTACTTTTTAAGAAAAAATAGCATTCATAGAAGTAAATCTTCTTAAAATTAAAATATAAAAATATAATTACGAAAATTAAAAAATATTTTTCTTTTAAAATTTCTGAATAGAGGCATTTTGCCTCCCTACAAATATGTCAATATGTTTTTTAAATACGATACATTCTTTTAATTTTTATATATTGCTTTGAAGTAAAAAGTATGGAAATGTATATGTACAAAAGGGCCTTCAGCGCTGCTGTCCCGGGAACTCAAATTCTGTAATTTTTTCTCTTAAAATTTCTGAACGTAAGTATATATTTTTCTCTTAAAATTTCAAAATGTAAACATATATTTTTCTCTAAAAATTTCAGAATGTAGGCATTTTGCCACCCTACAAATGTGTCAATATTTTTAAATATTATACATTATTGTAATCCTTAATATATTGCTTTGAAGTAAAAAGTAGAAAATTTATATGTACAAAGAGGCCTTCAGCACTGCGGTCCCGGGTCCTCAAATTTGGTATATATTTGTTTGTGTGATCACTATATGGGTAGCCCCGAAATACCACTAGGTCCCCTCAACCCCCCCCGCCCCCTTGAGCTTAATCGAGCCCTGATCTTATAAAAAAGATATCAAGCTATTTTCTGTATATTGTTCCTGTTTACTCTGTGCTTGTAAATAAACGTGTTAGTTGGAGAGTAGTTGACGTGATACGAGCTATTATGAATTGTGAAATATGTTAGTTTTTGAGAATGGAATCTGTTATTTTGTGAATTAGATGACCATTAAATTGCTGATTTACTGTACTTGATAGTTTCTTAGTGATCTTATGAGATAGTTATCGAGCTATTCGCTGTAATATGTTCCTGGGTACGTTTATTAGTGTTTTTCATTTAAAGTGTTAATTATCCTGAAATTTGAACTCATTCTTGTATCCTGAAAATCCACCCACGATTTCAAAGGATACGTCGTAAAAATATCATTTGCATAATGATATGGCTATATAAATTTCGTTTTTTATTAATATCTCGACAATAAGCAGTCTTAGAAACTCGAACCATAGACTAACTTCGTAGAAGTTTGGTTATGGCAACCACACAGTTTCTACTCATGAAATTTCGTGTAATTCAGTGCAGCCTTTCCACATTATGGTGAGAAAAACGAATAAGCAAACATACACACAGACAGATACATTTTTAATTTTATTTATATAGAAAAGGGTTTTTTATGGTTAGATCATTACAGTGGGTCCTATAAATTTAGTTATTTACTGAAAATCGTAGAATGCTGTCATCCATATCAATAGCAAAGAAATATCTCTTACCCTGAACAGTCCATGATAAATTACAGTTTCAGAGAATTGTATCGAATTCCAAAACCATTTGTAAATGCCTGCTAAGGATTCCCCAAATGGCTTTATCAAAAGAATTTCTTCTGTCACTGCTTCAATTTTCATTTTAAAAATAATACAGTTCGAAATAAATAAATGGGGAATTCATTCAAATGCTTAATGTATTTCCTAAACTGAGATGTATCGGACTTTATATTGGTCGTGATTAGAAACTGGAAATTTAATGATATATTACGATATAAATATATTTTATCCTTTTGATACCACTAATACTTACTCCGTCCTCAACATAATTGGAAAAGTATAGTATATGCGTTAGATATGTATAAAAAATTAATTATCAGCATGCAAATATGAAATGCAATTTGAAAACATTAATTACTTATTTAAAAAAGAATTAATTAGAAAGCCATATTATTTAAGCGCGTTCCATCACGTATGTGACCGTTAAACATACCAGAGAATCTAGAGGGAATTAAAAATGTAGGAAGATGAAATTTGACTGAAATGTTAAATACAACACATTTCTTTTGTTTTATTTATTTCCTACTTTTTACTTTCCATGTAACTGATAATGTATAGGGAAAGAATTGAATAATATCAGAAATCGCAACTCGAGTTTTCGACGGATCTACACATTTTGTGACCCCCTCGAACACGAAAAAACTATGTTTAGCGTGACGCCGGTGTGTGTGTCTGTATGACTGTGTGTATCTGTGTGTGTGTGTGTGTGTGTCTGTCTGTGCAATGTATGTATCCACTCTAACTCAAAAACTAATGGACCAAATTGTATACACTTTGGTGCATACGTCACGTGCGTGTGACTTTGGTGCTGATAAGTTTTGTGTACGATTCGGAGTAAAAGAACCCGCCTTTTTTGCGAAATGTCCCTCAAAAGTCTCATGCATCCACTATAGCTTAAGATCTAATTGACCAAATTTCACAAAATTTTGGTAGATAAGTCCCTTGTGGAACACCCTGCTGCTGATTAGATTATGATACGATTCGAAGGAGAAGAACCTGCCTTTTTTTACAAAATGACCTTCAGAAATCTCCAAAATATAAGACTACGTATATTCAAATATATCAATTAAATGCTTGTATTATACGTAATTTTTGATGATGAAAAGAATAAGATCAAATCCCTGAATCGTCTAATTAAATGACAAATCTTTAAAACCAGATTTAAACTTCACTTTATTGAAAACCATCCTACAGACGTACAACAAATACTTTTAAGCCAAAGCGCTTTCGAACACCTTCATGCTCTTCCTCAGTGGCGATAGAATCAGAACAGATGCCAACATGCCTAAATACATTCCAATGCCGTCAAGCAAAATTTGCATATTACGAAAATGGCCATCCATACAAAATTGTGAATCTATAAAACAGATTTAAAATTATAAATATACAAATCTCAAAGATAAACATTTTAAAAAACATCAAATACTTTAGAACATCATTATAAAAAATGTAACTGTGTAAAGGTTTAACACGGACGGCATAGAGAACGAGTAACAAGGCATAATTTAAGACTTGAACAGGGCCAAATTACAAATAGAAGTAAGATATAAATAAATAAAAAGCGAAGCCAATGCACCACAAGTAGTATGACTTTACTATTCTAAATTTGCTTTGATTAAAAAATAACATTAGCTTAATTACATTGACATATATAACTATGAGTATTTTGATCTCCAACATATATCACACAAAATATTCTGACTGCAGAAATTTTCTAAGCAAATGCCCTTCATAAAATTCTTGAACTTGAAGCTATTTTATTCAGTCTCGAAAAATTAAGCTGCTTATTCATGAAATTCTTCAACGGATATCAATTAAATTATACTTGGAGGATAATACTGTGGTGGGATGTGCATTAAATATTTAGGGGATTCATTTTACGTTAAGAGAAACGCAACAAAATTACTTTGGATCACGTAGGAATTCTTTGTAGTAACTAGGAATTTCAAAATTTGTATATTTTGGAAGAATATCAAGGGACTAAACATGTCTTTTATGTGAATACATATAATAATAGAGCAACAACCGAATAATATGCATTAAAATATTTCATGGTTCAGGATAAACACATCCGTCTGTGTAGAAAGTATGTTGTTATAAATTCATGATGGAACATTCAACATTCGTTTATTTTACTCGATAAAGGTAAAATAAACGAACAACAAAGAGTAAAATAACCGAGATTTTGAGTTTGTAAGTGAATTTGAAATAATTATAAAGAGTTGCATGACTTTTGTGATGGCAGGAGGATTTATCACAAGGTTAGTCGCTTTGTATTTCCAAGACTGATTGAGCTTATTTTAATGGGTTAGGGATATCAATATGATGTGTTTGAAGGCGTATCTAAATTAACAAAGCAAATATGATAGTAAAATGTGATGCATTTTCAATAATGCTGTAATTATGTAAATGTAACCTTTGCCACTTTACTGACAAATGTAAGTCTTCTTCTTTTTATTTCTTACAGTTGATATAGCAAACTGATATAAGGGATAATTACGCGACATTTTCTTAAAAGATTTATCATATATAGAAAATCTCTAATATAGCGAAACGACGAAAGTGAGACATTTGTTTAAAAAGTAATTGTCGCCTCCGTCATCCCAATACAAAACTTGCGATATCATTATTTTGGATAATTCAAGTATGTTTTTATCCCTTGATAATTCTCTAATAATTTGGTACAGACGATTTCTAAAAAGTACAAAACCGATATACTACAGAAAGTACGGTTCATTTTCATACCTTTCGCAGAGATAAAAGTTCTTTAAAATTTCAAGATCATTCATTTATAGAATAAATGGTATCTTATATAATTTCTTCTAATGTTGAAGATGACAGGTTTATCAATTTTCTGAAATATTTTCAGAAATCAGCATCATAGATTCATAACAAGAAAGATCAATGATTCATAAAGCATTGATTATGAAACACTTTCCAATCGAAATGCAATTTTATTTAAACATCTCTAAAATGCAATACATTAAACGGTGATATTTTTAAAATTATCTCAGTACAATAATTTATTTCACTTGGAAGCTTAGAACTTCCTCAAAACAGACAATGCCATAAAATCGCCTGTTTCTGTATGTAAAATCAATAAATATTTCATTCATATCACTTATATTCCAGACACCAGAGCTTAAAAATTTTGCGTGACAAAAATTCAGCAATTCTTTGACAACTCATCTTACAATCACTTGCTTACATTCTGCATTCATTAAAATTAAGCTTCGTTGTAGAAATTATCAACGTTTGATAATCATTTAAATTCAATAATATTGTAATTGCGTTGTCGCAAGATATAAGATGCACAGAAAATACGCAAAAATAAAGCAGTTTTAGGACAAATGCAACACTAAATATAAATATAAAAGAACTGTAAAACTCACTATGTTTACACTGGGAAAAAAGATGGAAGTCATATTTTTGAAGTGGGTCACGTGATTTCTTTATATAATACGGGTGTAATTAGTATTTTAATTTTTATTTAAAGAGGTACTGGACATATTTTGCTGAATTTCTTTTTTTTTTTAATATTTTATGGGATAATTTGAATATTTAAAATTTTCGAAGCAATTTGTAAATTTTAACTCTGCTTAAAAAATGTTTGAAGAATTAGGTCCCATAGGATTCAATGTATTTCACTTTTACAATCCAGGTTCAATCCAAAACTAATTGGGTGATATTATTAATTTACATTCCCATTTGTCCCACAGACCGTCTCAACAACATTCTAAAATTCCATTTTCACAAAGACAGTTTTACGACAGTTGTCGTGCGAAAGGACAGACAGACAGACAGAATGAACAAAGTCAAAAACACTTTTCAACTATGTTGGAAAGTGTTATTAAATGGTGATGCCAACTTTCGTGATAGGTATGTTTATTTATTTATTTATCTTTATTTATGCCATAATTCTAAGTTTGGAAGGTTAATCACGATTTTCACTTCTTTTGTAATACGTGTTCCATAGGCAGTTATAAGCAACTGCAACTTTATAAAAGTAAAAATAAGTCATTTATTGTATTATTTTCATGTTTTTTCAACCGAGTTGTGTTCATAAACGTATGACGTTTATGAATTAATTATTCTTAATATAGTCCAGTGTTACCTAAACTTTTGAGGGTTTTCTCTGCAGTCTTAAGGTGCGATAAACAGAAAGAATTCTTATGTTTCACATATTATTTTACTCCCCATATCCTGTACATCGATGATAGATAAAACTTTTCAGACTAGTGAAAGAATACATGTAGCATATATGATAATTTTTTAATAAGTTGAATCTGATAATAATGTTTGAAAAAATTGTATAATTTTCATGAATTTATGCTGTTTGCGAGCATGATTGCGACAGAGCTATCGCTTCTGAAAACAAATAAAATTGCTGATTATGATGCACAAGTATCCATTCAAGAAGTTAAACATCAAATTAAAAATATTTGCATAATGAAGTTTTTAAAAAGAAAATTTTAAATTTAATTTTTATTAAAAAATTATCATATATGAAAGCATTATTGGAAACATTATCATATATACTACAGATACTCACTTATCTATATAAATAAAATTGAAAATATTTTTATTTGTGCGGTCTCATGCTCACGGAAGAACGGCTGAAACGAATTTGGTGAAATTTTTTGGGTAGACTTATTGGAATAGCCCCACTTAAAATTTAGTCCATGTTTCGATTTTCTAGGACCAGGGGTTGTCTAAATGTTAATTAACGGGCACGATCAATCATGCATAAAGCATTGATTATGAAACACTTTCCAACTAAAATGCAATTTTATTTAAACACCTCTAAAATGCGATACATTCAGCAGTGGTATTTTTTTAAATTATCACAATACTACAATAATTTATTATATTTGAAAACTTCATCGAAAGAAATGAAATTTATTCAAATGACATCATTGAAATATAAACCGCCTGGCTCTCTAAGAAGAAGCAGTAAAAATTTCATTCATAAACTTTTAATCTATTCCATTTATTCATCACAATACTACAATAACGTATTTTACTTGAAAACTTAAAGCCATGGAGGTACAAGTAATTTAACTCTGTGTTTAAAACTTCACCGAAAGTGTCTGCTATAAAATCGTCTGTTCTCTATGTAAAATCAATGACTGTTTCATTCATATTAACTACTAGCAGCATACCCGTTCTTCGTACGGAGTATATAATATAAAGAAACTTGAAATTCATAATCATGCCCAAATTCTTATAGTATACTACATGACATGTTTAATCAAAATATTCTGTTAAAATATTTAATATAATGCTCCTAAAAAGAAGTTTAAGAATCTCTGTTCTCGCTATATAAAATTATCTTCATGGACATATCTGAAGAATAAAACATCTTGACCCCTTATGTAAGCAAATATAAAAAAAAATATGGAATTGAATCAATATATGTAAAATAAAAGCGTTAAAATTGTATGGGACCCGTACTAATTATATACGCGAATATTAGAAAATATAACCTGTATTAGTAGATTACATGTATAAATTGAAAATACCAATAAACCCGTAATCTTTAAATCTGAAGACAGTCATTTATTCCAATATATGTCAAAATTAAAGTACTAAAATTATATGGGAAGATATACACGTACTACTTATAATGTCCGATTATTAGTAGAAGATTACCCATTTTGCAATATGAGTCACATATGTGTTTTGGTAAAATACAACAGACGACGTAATAAATTGAATATATAATTAATCCCCTTAATCTTCATACCAGAAGACTGTACTTGATTCCAATATATATGCCAATATATGTCAAAATATATGCCAATATATGTCAAAATATATGCCAATATACCTGTACTACTTATATTCTCGTAGGTTAGAAGATATACCCGTGCATTCCTAGAAGATTACTCGTACAACGTACAATATGCGTGTGTCAGCAATTTTTGCCGCAATAAAACAATGGCGTAATAACTTAAAAATATCAATAATCCCTGAATCAATAATTCCGGAAAATATCAATAATAATAATGTTTAAACCTGAAGAGTATAATTGATATTATCCAGTCCAAAATGAAATGGCAATGAAATTTATTTTATATACATATCTTCATTATTCAAATCGGAAAGGATTTAATAAAAATCGCTTGCCGCATAAACACATTGGATTTAAATCCGTTGCTAAGCGACATGATATCATTTGCTTCAAATAAATTGGTAGAAAATAATATCGTCTAAATAGTTATATTTCTATAGAACATTTGGCGACAGTTTCGTCAAATTAGAGACATTTTAAAAAATCGCCAAATTTATCGCCAAGTGGGACTGTAGAACTGACAGTTCCACTTTGCGACAAATTGACGAAATATCATCACAATACTATCCCCTAACAAAAAACAATTAATATCATTTATGTAGCGCAATTTTATCAATTTCAAGATATTTTTATAGATTTGAAAACATTTTTATCAATTTGGTGACAATTTAAAAATTCGCTAAATGCATTACTAAGTAGGATGGTTGGTCTGACAGATAAATGCTAACCAAACATCATTTCAGTGCTCTCTTCTAACAAAACAAAAAAAAATTTCATTGATATGTAGAAGACCCAAGCCACACGACCAACCCCAATTTTTATGGCAGCTGTTTGTGTGTCGTTTATATCAATTTGGCGACATTTCCGTCAATTTGGCAAAGTTTAAGAAAAGTTGTCAAATTAGCGATATCCCTCCAAATTCGTAGCTTTGAATTTGCAGATCTGAATGAAACATTCTTATCCCGTTTCAATATACTAAATGAAAACACTACAATTGTATTAGAAGATATACCCGCTCTACTCTTTTTCTGTTTCAACAATCGGCTATATGAATTTATTGGCTAAACACAATATATGAGTTTAGTAGCTAAATACGATATAAGCTTGAAAATTCTTTGCCAAAATAAATGAAATTGATGTACGCAGTCAGCAATTAATATAATTAAAAGAAAAATCAAACCGTCCATTCATAAGATATACTTTTATATCCATTTATCCATTTATTTATTATTTAAATCGAAAAAAAATAATAAAAACATTAACAAACACATTTAATTTAATTGCGATGCCGAGCAACATGATATATCCTCCTAAAATGTTAAAATTTATTAACCACTAACAGCACACCCGTTATTCGTACGGAGTGTATAATTTAAAGAAACTTAAAGTTCGCAATCATGTGCAAATTCTGTTAAAATATTAAATTTATTGCTCCTAAAGAGAAGTTTAAGAATATATGTTCTCACTATGCAAAATTATCTTCACGATCAGATCTGAAGAATAAAACATCCTGCAGCCTTTTGTAAGCAAACTTACAGAAGAAAAAATAGGAATTGAATGAATATATGCAACCCCGTACTAATTATATTGTCGCAGATCAGAAAATATGCCAATGTGTTAGAAGATTACCCGTATTACAATATGCGTCTCAAAAATATTTGCCAAAATAAAAGAGATGACGTAATAAATTGAAAACATCAACAATATCCGTACTCTTTATACCAGAAGGTCGTAATTGATTCCAATATATGCCAATATATATCAAAACATATGTCAATATACCTGTACTACTTATATTCTCGTAGATTAAAAGATATACACGTGTATTTGTAGAAGATTCGTACAACATACAATATATGAGTTTAAACAATTTTTGTCATAATAAAATAATTGCATAATAACTTGAAAATACCAATAGTCCTTGAATCAATAATCCCCGAAAATATAAATAATAATAATTTTTAAACCTGAAGACCGTAATTGATATTATCCAATCAAAAATGCTATAAGAAAAATCAAATCGTTCTTTTCTAAAATATATTTTATATCCATTTATTTATTATTCAAATCGAAAAAATAATTATTAAAATTAACAGACAGATTTAATTTAATTGCGTTTCTGAGTAACATGATATAAGATAGAATCTTATAACATGTTAAATATGTCATGTCTTATAACATAAACTGCGAAATTAAATAACGATTTTGATTTCTCTATACTTCTGATTATTCCGTAAAAGCTTGTTTTAAATAACCCATGAACCATGGAGATAGATTTCCCCTTTAAATCATGTTTCAAACAATTCATGTTTTCAGAAAGTGACTAATTAACGCAAAAAATCTCCCATCAAACTCAGAGATTAAATTTTAATTCACTTTCAAACGATTTTCAAGCTTTTCGTTTGGATAAACCACGGAGTTAGGGAGTAGAACTCCTAGGAAAAAGTTTCGTTTTTCATTAATATCTCGACAACCCCAGGTCTTAGAAACTCGAAACTTGGACAAAATTTATGGGGGGATATTTCAAGGCTATTCACTAAATTTCATTAAATTCGGTTCAGCCGTTTTTCCGTGATGATGAGACAAACGAAAATTTCGTTTTTTACTAATATCTCGAGAACCACTGGTCGTAGAAACTCAAAACAGGGATATAATTTTAAGTGGGTCTATTTCTGGGCTACCCACAAAATTTCATCAAATTCGGTTCAGCCGTTCTCCCGTGATGGTGTGACAAACAGACAGACAGACAGACAGACAGACAGACAGACAGACAGACAGACAGACAGACAGATTTTCATTTTTATTTATATAGACTAGCAGCATACCCGTTCTTCGTACGGAGTATATAATATAAAGAAACTTGAAATTCATAATCATGCCCAAATTCTTATAGTATACTAAATGACATGTTTAATCAAAATATTCTGTTAAAATATTTAATATAATGCTCCTAAAAAGAAGTTTAAGAATCTCTGTTCTCGCTATATAAAATTATCTTCATGGACATATCTGAAGAATAAAACATCTTGGACCCCTTATGTAAGCAAATATAAAAAAAATATGGAATTGAATCAATATATGCAAAATAAAAGCGTTAAAATTGTATGGGACCCGTACTAATTATATACGCGAATATTAAAAATATAACCTGTATTAGTAGATTACATGTATAAATTGAAAATACCAATAAACCCGTAATCTTTAAATCTGAAGACAGTCATTTATTCCTATATATGTCAAAATTAAAGTGCTAAAATTATATGGGAAGATATACACGTACTACTTATAATGTCCGATTATTAGTAGAAGATTACCCGTTTTGCAATATGAGTCACAAATGTTTTTTGGTAAAATACAACAGACGACGTAATAAATTGAATATATAATTAATCCCCTTAATCTTCATACCAGAAGACTGTACTTGATTCCAATATATATGCCAATATATGTCAAAATATATGCCAATATACCTGTACTACTTATATTCTCGTAGGTTAGAAGATATACCCGTGCATTCCTAGAAGATTACTCGTACAACGTACAATATGCGTGTGTCAGCAATTTTTGCCGCAATAAAACAATGGCGTAATAACTTAAAAATATCAATAATCCCTGAATCAATAATTCCGGAAAATATCAATAATAATAATGTTTAAACCTGAAGAGTATAATTGATATTATCCAGTCCAAAATGAAATGGCAATGAAATTTATTTTATATACATATCTTCATTATTCAAATCGGAAAGGATTTAATAAAAATCGTCTCCCGCATAAACACATTGGATTTAAATCCGTTGCTAAGCGACATAATATCATTTGCTTCAAATAAATTGGTAGAAAAAATATCGTCTAAATAGTTATATTTCTATGGAACATTTGGCGACAGTTTCGTCAAATTAGCGACATTTTAAAAAATCGCCAAATTTATCGCCAAGTGGGACTGTAGAACTGACAGTTCCACTTTGCGACAAATTGACGAAATATCATCACAATACTATCCCCTAACAAAAAACAATTAATATCATTTATGTAGCGCAATTTTTTCAATTTCAAGATATTTTTATAGATTTGAAAACATTTTTATCAATTTGGTGACATTTTAAAAATTCGCTAAATGTATTACTAAGTAGGATGGTTGGTCTGACAGAGAAATGCTAACCAAACATCATTTCAGTACTCACTTCTAACAAAACAAAAAAAAAAATTCATTGATATGTAGAAGACCCAAGCCACACGACCAACCCGAAGGTTTATGGCAGCTGTTTGTGTGTCGTTTATATCAATTTGGCGACATTTCCGTCAATTTGGCAAAGTTTAAGAAAAGTTGTCAAATTAGCGATATCCCTCCAAATTCGTAGCTTTGAATTTGCAGATCTGAATGAAACGTTCTTATCCCGTTTCAATATACTAAATGAAAACACTACAATTGTATTAGAAGATATACCCGCTCTACTCTTTTTCTGTTTCAACAATCGGCTATATGGATTTATTGGCTAAACACAATATATGAGTTTAGTAGCTAAATACGATATAAGCTTGAAAACTCTTTGCCAAAATAAATGAAATTGATGTACGCAGTCAGCAATTAATATAATTAAAAGAAAAATCAAGCCGTCCATTCATAAGATATACTTTTATATCCATTTATCCATTTATTTATTATTTAAATCGAAAAAAAAATAATAAAAACATTAACAAACACATTTAATTTAATTGCGATGCCGAGCAACATGATATATCCTCCTAAAATGTTAAAATTTATTAACCACTAACAGCACACCCGTTATTCGTTCGGAGTGTATAATTTAAAGAAACTTAAAGTTCACAATCATGTGCAAATTCTGTTAAAATATTAAATTTATTGCTCCTAAAGAGAAGTTTAAGAATATATGTTCTCACTATGCAAAATTATCTTCACGATCAGATCTGAAGAATAAAACATCCTGCCCCCTTTTGTAAGCAAATTTACAGAAGAAAAAATAGGAATTGAATGAATATATGCAACCCCGTACCAATTATATTGTCGCAGATCAGAAAATATGCCAATGTGTTAGTAGAAGATTACCCGTATTACAATATGCGTCTCAAAAATATTTGCCAAAATAAAAGAGATGACGTAATAAATTGAAAACATCAATAATATCCGTACTCTTTATACCAGAAGGTCGTAATTGATTCCAATATATGCCAATATATATCAAAACATATGTCAATATACCTGTACTACTTATATTCTCGTAGATTAAAAGATATACACGTGTATTTGTAGAAGATTCGTACAACATACAATATATAAGTTTAAACAATTTTTGTCATAATAAAATAATTGCATAATAACTTGAAAATATCAATAATCCTTGAATCAATAATCCCCGAAAATATAAATAATAATAATTTTTAAACCTGAAGACCGTAATTGATATTATCCAGTCAAAAATGCTATAAGAAAAATCAAATCGTTCTTTTCTAAAATATATTTTTATATCCATTTATTTATTATTCAAATCGAAAAAATAATTATTAAAATTAACAGACAGATTTTATTTAATTGCGTTTCTGAGTAACATAAGATAGAATCTTATAACATGGTAAATATGTCATGTCTTATAACATAAACTGCGAAATTAAATAACGATTTTGATTTCTCTATACTTCTCATTGTTCCGTAAAAGCTTGTTTTAAATAAACCATGAACCATGGAGATAGATTTCCCCTTTAAATCATGTTTCAAACAATTCATGTTTTCAGAAAGTGACTAATTAACGCAAAAAACCTCCCATCAAACTCAGAGATTAAATTTTAATTTACTTTCAAACGATTTTCAAGCTTTTCGTTTGGATAAACCACGGAGTTAGGGAGTAGAACTCCTAGGAAAAAGTTCCGTTTTTCATTAATATCTCGACAACCCCAGGTCTTAGAAACTCGAAACTTGGACAAAATTTATGGGGGGATATTTCAAGGCTATTCACCAAATTTCATTAAATTCGGTTCAGCCGTTTTTCCGGGACGATGAGACAAACGAAAATTTCGTTTTTTACTAATATCTCGAGAACCACTGGTCGTAGAAACTCCAAACACGGATATAATTTTAAGTGGGGCTATTTCTGGGCTACCCACAAAATTTCATCAAATTCGGTTCAGCCGTTCTCCCGTGATGGTGTGACAAACAGACAGACAGACAGACAGACAGACAGACAGACAGACAGACAGACAGACAGACAGATTTTCATTTTTATTTATATAGATTTTGCAGACTCCACCGCTAAATAATTTTCCGTTAAAAAATTCAGGAATTCTTATACAACTCATCTTACAGCTTAATGGGTTAACAATCTCCATATGTTAAAATAAAGCTTCGTTGTAAAAATATTCAAAGTTGGGATGAACATTTAAACTTAAATATATTGTAATTGAGTTGTTTCAGAACAATGATGCAGAGATATTAAGCAAATATAAAGCGGTTTTAGGACGAACACAGCACTAAATATAAATAAACAATAAAAATCAATCACGCATAAAGTATTGATTATGAAGCACTTTCCAACTTCAATGCAATTTTATAGAAACATCTCTAAAATGCGATACATCCCTCGGTTATAGTATTAAAGTTATCACAATACTACATTAATTTATTATATTTGAAAACGTAAAAGTTCATCGAAAAAAATGAACTTCATTCAAATGACGGAATTGAAATATAAATTGCCTTGTTTGAACATCTCTAAAATGCGATACATTCCTCGGTAATATTTTTAAAATTACCATATTACTGCAATAATTTATTATATTTGAAAACTTCATCGAAAACAAAAGAACTTCATTCAAATGACGTCATCGAAATATAAATCGTCTCTATATAAAAACAACATTTCATTCATTACATTTGTGCAATACTTTCATTCATCATAATACTATAACAATTTACTTTATTTAAAAACTTAAATTCATGGAGGTACAAGTAATTTAACTCTATGCTTAAAACTTCATCGACAAAATCGTCATCTGTGTAAAATCAATGAATATTTCTTTCATATCAGTTATATTATATACTCCATGAGCTAAATAATTTTGCGTTAAGGAAATGCAGCAATTCTTATACAACTCATTCTACATATTTTGCTGTTTGCACTTTCCATAAGTGAAAATTAGGCTTCGTAGTAGAAATTATCAAATTTGGATGATCATTTAAACTCAAATATATTGTAATTGCGTTGTTTCAGTACGTAGATGCACAGAATTTAAGCAAAAATAAAGCGGTTTTTGGACGGATACAACACTAAATATGCTCAAAACTTCATCATAAAATCGTTTGCTTCTATGTAAAATTAATTATTGTTTCATTCATGTCAGCAATATTGCCGACTGAATGGACTAAATAATTTTGCGTTACAGAAATGCAGCAACTCTTATACAACTTATTCTACATCTTTAGGTATTTACATCCTCCATAATTGAAAAATAGGCTTCGTTGTAGAAATAATAAAATTTGGATGATCATTTAAACTCAAATATATTGTCATTGCGTTGTTTCAGAATGTAGATTCGCAGAATTTAAGCAAAAATAAAGCGGTTTTAGGACGGATACAACACTAAATATGAATTAAAAAGAACTTTAGAAATCACGATTTTGAGACAAGATGGATGCCATATTTTATTTTGAAGTGGGTCACGTGATCTCTTCATACAATGATCACGTGATCTCTCCATATAAAGGGTGCAATTATTATTTTAATTTTCATTTAAAAAACTACTGAATGTATTTTGCTGAATTTTTTGTTATATATTTTATGGGATAATTTGAATATTTCATAAAACTTTTGAAGCAATTTGTGAATTTTAAATCCGTTTGAAAAATGTTTGAAAAATTAGGTCCGATAGGGTTATTTAAAAGGTATTTTATTTTTTCAACCCGGGTTCAATCCAAAGCTAATTGGGTGATATTATTCATTTATATTCCCATAGGTCCCATAGACAGTCTGAATAACATACTAAAATTTCATTTTGATCAAGCCATTTTTACGGCAGTTATCGTGCTAACAGCAGACAGACAGAGAGATAGACAGTATGAACAAAGTTGCATTTTTGACTGCATAATATCAATTACCATCTTCAGGTTTGAACATTATTATTATTGACATTTTCCTGAATTATTGATTCGAGGATTATTGTTATTTTGCCAGAGATGTAATAAATTCATATGTACGGGTAATATATTTCCGGAGGTTATTGATATTTTCAATTTATTATGTCATCTGTTTTATTTTGACATTCATATTACAATATGAGATTTTTGAAACTCATATTGTAATATTGGTACTCTTCTAAAACACGAGCATATCTCTTAATCTAAGACAGTACAAGTAGTACGGGTATATCTTTCTATACAATTTTAGCGCTTTCATTTTGAGATATATTGGAATCAGTTACGGGCTTCACGTTTAAAGATCACGGGATTGTTGATATTTCTAATTTATTACGTCATGTGTTTTATTTTGGCAAACATTTTATAAACTCATATGTTACTTGTAATCTTCTACTAGTACATATGTATATATTCTAATATTCGTAAATATGAGTAGTTCGGCCCCCATAAATTTTAGCACTTTTGTTTCGGATATATTTATTTAATTTCATATTTTATGTAAATGTGTTTACAAACGGGACCAGGAATTTTTATTCTTCAGATCCGCCCGTGAGGATAAATTTATATAGCGATAACAGATATTCTTAAACTTTTTTAGAAACATTAAATTCAATATTTTGGTAGACTACTTTGATTAATAATGTCAGTTAGTGTCAAAGCTGTATGCACGATTGCTCTTTCTTGTTATTTCATATGTTCTTTATGAGAACATCGGCATAAGACTAACAATGTGATTTGAATTTGATTATCAATTTAAAAAATGTGACTTTATATACTGAAAAATTATTTATTTTAGAAATCGACTGCTCTTAGATCAAATCGTTGACTTGTACATAAAATGTTGGAGGAAGCTTTCAATTTTTCTTTTACGATTCTAGTATCAAATCAACATTGTGCGAAGTGTATAGTTAAATGTTTTTCGCGATGAATTTGCACATAACTTTTTAGAGCCATACGAGCATATTTTTATGAGAATGGAACAAAAATTACATTTTCATTCCACATTTTATCTGGACGAATGCTGACATTTCCTTTCTCCAGAAACTCGTGCTCCAGCGCAAATTTTGAAGATGACCTCTCTAGCTGATCTACTGCCAAAAACATGAGAAGGAAGTTATTGAGACTTTTCAGTGCCGCCTTATCTACGGGATGTGATGAAATAAATATAAATATATTCTTGTGAAAAGTAAATTTTCATTTTTATAGCAATTTGTAAGACAAACGAAATGAGCTCGAAACGGTACTTCATGTCCATTTTCCTTGCAAATGATTAATTTTTATGATTGAGAAACAACTATATATTTAATTCAAACCGTTCTACTAACCTGATAATTCGCCTGTTAGTTGAACAGAAGGTGACAAATAGCAGATTACCTCCGACAAAACTTCAGAAATCAATACGTTGTCAGACTTAATATCTAGGTGATAGATCTTCCATGGAGATAGTAATTTCCTCCCTAAACATCCCTCTGCCAATGCTTTATCAATCTCAATCCTACAGGTCTAAACATATTTGGAATTTTGATATGATCTAGAATTTCAAACAAACAGGCATTTGAGTTGGCATTAGAAACACCTTAGAAGAGTCTATATTGATGACTTTTGCAAGTGGCTGAATATTTCTGTGAGAGAATGTGAATTGCATTTCTGTCCACATCGGCGGCTGATATTCTTCAAGAATTATCCTCTTAGCTACGGAGTGTCCATCAGGCATGCGCATTTGCAATACATCGCCAAAAGAGCCAGATCAAAGTTTTTTGATAAGCTTGAAGTCGAATTCTGTTTGAAATAACTGAATAATCCATCGCATCATATTGGTATTCTGTTTGGCCTATTTCCCCAGAGCTTCTGAGGTACTGGAACCTTCTCATTTTGTTCCAATCCATTTTAGTGATGTTACTAGATATCGCGATGTCTAAAATAATTAGAAACCAATTGTTAATTGGATGTAAACAGATACATTTATGCTGATATCTTTGTAAATAGATGTTAATATATACCTTTATATTAAATATAAAGTTTTGCAACTAATAATTAGGCGAACAACGAATCACATGTTTATGTGAAACACGCAAATAAGAAATATAAAACTTTTCTCACTTACAGATAGCTTGAACATTAGCATAAAAGTGCCAGAGTTCCTCACTCAATCGATTTGAAGTGAAACCTGATTGTTGCTCAACGTTCTACCTTGTTATTAGTTTGTATTGTTATAATGTATTCTTTTGTTTGTTTTCTTTTGTTCTATTGTCCATTTGTTACATTTTATACAATGCACATTGATATTCCTGTAAATGCTCATTGTTAGCTATTTTATGCATGCTGCGGAAAATGTAAATTCGGAAAATGTCGACAATTCTTGACGAAATTAAGAACTGTCAATTTCAGCATTTTGTATCTATAGAGGAAAATGCAAATGATGTGTATTCAATCTTAAAGACAAATATTTATCATGCTTTCCTCAGTAAATATAACTAATGTAAATGTTAAATGGCTTAAGAATATTATTAAATACTTCAATATATTAATTTAATACTGTTTAGTTCAAATTATACTTGTTTTTAAAATATTTTAAAATCCATTAACATTGCTGATTTCAAGTCCCTGTTTTGATACTAATTAAAAGATGCGCTTTGCTCTAAGCACTGTATAAGAATACTTATCCACACTTGTCCAAAGGCGCGTTCTCATTCAGTATGCTGATAACATTTAGTGGGATTTACTTCAATACTAAAAAATCTGATGTGGACAGCAAATGACTTTCCCCACAGACAACAATTCATTTTCTCTTTATTTCTTCAATAATTCATTAAGTTTTATTGAAAAAAAAATAACACACTTAATTATTTAAAATGACACTGAATGTGCACTTTAATTTCAACTTTCGTTATTATTTGGTAACTTGGCGAATTTTCAAAAATGGCGTTGTAAAATGACAAAAAAATATCTCGAAAATGATAGTCCTAAAACAATGGGGTTGGTCTTAATATTTTTACCGTTAAAAATTGCGTATGAACCAAAGAATTAATGGATACATTTGACCATACGTAATGATTCATTTTAGATTTTGACGATTTTTATGTTCCATTTAGAGAAAAATGGCAGGTTATTTTTCCCGAATCCCATGGAAAACTAATCAGCATTAAAGTAACCCACGTGTGACTTAATTTCAAATATTGGGAAATTTAGCCAATTCGTTTCTTATTCAGAGTGAATACATGTGATTGTTGCTGGTCATTTTGCAAAAAAAAAGGCAGGTGCCTTTTATCCTGAGCTGTTCCAAAATCTAATCAGCACCAGCTTAACCAACAAGTGAATTAACTATCAAATTTTATGAAAGTTGGTCGATTTGTTTTCACACACACATACACACACACACACACACACACACACATACACACACAGAGAGATAGAGAGAGAGAGAGGCAGACGTCACGCTATAAATAGTTTTTTTGTGTTCTAGAGATCGCAAAACGTGAAGATCATTTGAAAACTGGAGTTGCGATTTTCGACACGATTCCAATGCTTTTCCTATACATTGCCATGTGGGATAGGGAAAGTAACTAGCAGGTAAGGTTATCAATATGCGATTCTGTTACATATATCGAATTGGATATCTGTGTTCCTGCAAGAAACTTTTTTACATATAGAATTTTAGGATATCGTTGTAAAATGGCAAAAAAATATCTCGAAAACGATAGTCCTAAAACAATGAGGTTGGTCTTAATATTTTTACCGTTAAAAATTGCGTATGAACCAAAGAATTAATGGATACATTTGACCATACGTAATGATTCATTTTAGATTTTGACGATCTTTATGTTTCATCATTTAGAGAAAAATGACTGGTTATTTTTCCCGAATCCCATGGAAAACTAATCAGCATTAAAGTAACCCACGTGTGACTTAATTTCAAATATTGGGAAATTTAGCCAATTCGTTTCTTATTCAGAGTGAATACATGTGATTTTTGCTGGTCATTTTGCAAAAAAAAGGCAGGCGCCTTTTATCCTGAGCTGTACCAAAATCTAATCAGCACCAGCTTAACCAACAAGTGAATTAACTATCAAATTTTATGAAAGTTGGTCGATTTGTTTTTACACACACATACACACACACACAGAGAGAGAGAGAGAGAGGCAGACGTCACGCTATAAATAGTTTTTTTGTGTTCTAGAGATCGCAAAACGTGAAGATCATTTGAAAACTGGAGTTGCGATTTACGACACGATTCCAATGCTTTTCCTATACATTGCCATGTGTGATAGGGAAAGTAACTAGCAGGTAAGGTTATCAATATGCGATTCTGTTACATATATCGAATTGGATATCTGTGTTCCTGCAAGAAACTTTTTTACATATAGAATTTTAGGATAGAAGATTTTACATACAGAATTGCAGCAGATCATAATTGCAAACGAAGTTCCAAATATATTTCCAGTTTATGAGAAGAGCATTACTGAAACTCCTGGACAGACTTTAAATTGAAACATATACGAAGAAATACCAAGATATAATTTCTGATGCAATCTGAGCATTAATTTCCTATAACCGGGGAAATAAAAGAAACAAGAATTTTATCTACAACTTTCATGTGGTGGCAAATGATGTATTATACATTGAATTTCTGGCGAAAGCTAACTATGATGTAGGCAGCATATGACTTTCCGTACATAATTTAATGAATTTACTTCTTTCACAGTTAAAACATGATGCAAAAGATCCACGGCACAATATTTTTAACGTTGAATTGGACATTCGCCACTTTTCCGGAAGACAGCATGTAAAACGATTTCGAAGCACCCAAATAACTTATATTTCACGCAACCTTAAATTGACAATTATCAATAATAATAGAATCCTCAATAAGCAATATAATTTATATATTAAAATACTTTAGTAATTCATCAATTTGGCGTCATGTTCATTAACTTGGCACTATTTTTGTAATTTTGACAATATTTCCATCAATCTAGGACTAATATCACAAAGTTGGAGATGATTTTCTCAAAAATACTCAAGTTCGCTGTAGATATCGCCAAGTGTTACAAACAAACAGAGAAAAGAGCATTTCTTGTGACAATTAGTTGTATAATGATCAAATATTTAAATCTGGAAATAATAAAGTAGTAAATTTGTGTACATTTAGTTTACTAAAGGGTTCGTTTTACATACCCAGATGGAGCAAACTTTATTTTTACATTGTTTTATATCCGCACATCATTCTATATCTACTATACCTATTTATCGATGTGCTTCAAACTATATTTAGCTGTTCGATTGTATTTATCATATTTTCGAATGAATCCAAAATCATTTCTACCTCTCTGCCATGATGATCTGAAAAATAAAATCGGAGTCTGAGTTCATCCCTGAACTTATTGCAAATTATGTACAGATATACTTTAGAGAGACGATGAACTTAATTGGGAACGTTACGGAGTATATTTATAAATTAAAAAATCTGATATTCGCAGCACATGACTTTCCTTACATAATGCATAAATTTATTTCTTGCACAGTTAAAAAATGAAATATAAGGCCCACGTTACAGTGTTTTCAAAGTTTAATTGTACATTTGGCGCTTTTTAGAATGCAAAATGTGAAACTTTTTCGTATCCAGTTAATTGATATGTCATGCAAATCTAAATTAACAATTATCAGTAATGATAGCATCATCAATAATTAATATAGTCCATATATTAAAATATTGTAATAATAAAGTCATCAATTAGGCGTCATTTTCATTAACTTGGTGTTAGTTTTAAAATTTTGATAATATTTTCGTCTATCTGGGACTAAATATCCATAAATTTGCAATATTTCACTAGATTATTGACCAAGTTTACTAAATGTGTCGCTAAGTGTTCTGAACAAACGAACAGAAGATCATTTCTTATATACTAGAAGTTATGCCCCTCATACGACCGAATTAAGAAACTTGAATTTTCAAATCATTAACTCCCATTTAGCGTCATTTCTATCAATTTGGCTACATTTTTATCCATTTGGCAATATTTTTATCCATTTGCCGATATTTTTATCCATTTGGCGCCATTTTTATCCATTTGGCGACGTTTTCATCAATTTTGCAATATTTAAAAGTTTCCAAGTTGGAAATACTCCATCAAATTTTTCGCCAAGCATTACGGACGGAAGGATAGAGATAATTCTTATAGTGTGATTATTCTTATGTTCCTACCAAGACATTGAATTTTCATAAATTAGTCGTCACTTTCATTGATTATGTATCATTTCTATCAATTTGGTAGCATTATTTAAAATATGTGCCAAGTAAACGATATTCCACAGAAATTCGTCACCAGAATTTTGTCAACCGTTACGGATGAAAAAACAGATTAGTTCTAGAGTTAGATGCTTATATTCTTTCTCAGATATTGGATTTTTATCAATTAATAGTTATTTTCAGGTATTAAGCGTCATTTTTATAATTTTGGCAACATTTTGTCAATTTGGCAACACTTAAAAAAAAAACACCAAGTTGCAGATTTCCCGACAAATTCGTCGCCAAAATTTCGCCAAGCGATATGGACGGAGAAATAGGTTATTAATATAGTAAATAAATAACGTCCAAATATAAAACTATTTCCCAAAATATCTTCTGAATGGAACAATCTAGATCCACGAGAATGGTGTTAACAAATTATTGCATAATATTACATATATAAAGTGAACATTTTCACAATTGTTATACTTTCTTTTTAATTGTATGTGATTTTTTTGATAAATTTATTTTAAAAATATGCAAATCATACGAAACGGTTTATGCTAACGTTCTATAATTTGTGTCAATCAGTTTATAAAGAAATATTACATAAAAAATGATTATTTATATAACTTGATTGCACAAATTTTAATTTTTTGATAATTTTCTCAAAATTTTATTCAACTATTTGGGGTCTTTAGAACATTCGATTGCATTTAAAAAACAACAGGCTTCCAGTATTCACTGATTGTAATTTTTGACCAATTTTCATTAGAGTCGTTCTTTTTGTTCCTGAAATATCGTGCTCTCCCGTCGAAAACTCGAATTCGAATGTTTGACCCTATCACAAAATGTTCGTTATATTCGTAGGTTAAACTATGTATATAAGGAAAATAAAAATGACTAGGACATAAAAGGCTATATGATTACGTGGAGGCTTAGAATCCTTAAACAGGGTACCCTAGAACTGAAAGTACAGATCCTGTTCTTCTGAAAAGCGAACACTTTTGAGATTTTATAATGTTATAGAAATGTTTTATTTTGTACTTGGTACGGATCTTTTACCACGAAGTAGTGTTTCTGCGATTAGTAATATTCAATAAGCTTTCAATTTGATTCGAGAAGATATATGTATAACTTACTATTACTCTGCCGTATGAAAAATGTCAACACAATTATCACTAGGTAGAACTTGATGCCTATCACGGGATAACTTCAATGAAAGCTTTTGTGTACGAAAAAAGTAGATGTATGTTTTAAAATGTGCGTAAATAACGTAAATATTGCCTTGAAGTAAATATCGTAAATATTGCCTTGAAATCTATCATAAATAAGATAAAATAATAAATGACATATTAGAGATTTTATCACCTTACATTCTTTGCTCTAGACATAGACTTTTAAAATGCTAACTTTCTCAGATAATTTTCTAATTCAGCTACTGAGTTATACGATTATATAACGATGTTTTCTATGTAGAAGTAGAGAATTAAACAAGAAAAATCAATCATGCATAAAGCATTGATTATGAAACACTTTCCAACTGCAATGCAATTTTATTTAAACTTCTCTACAATGCGATACATTTAGGGGTATTATTTCTAAAATTATCATAATACTACAATGATTTATTATATTGGAAAACTTCATCGAAAGAAATAAACTTTATACAAATGACGTCATTGAAATATAAATCACTTGGCTCTCTATGAAAAAGCAGGACATATTAAATTCATACACTTTTTTCCATTCCTTTCATTCAACACAATACTACACTAAATTATTTTACTTGAAAACTTAAAACAATGTAAAACTGAAATGTAAAACTAATTTGATTCTAGGCTTAAAATTTCATCGAAAAGGCCTGTTATAAAATCGTCTGCTTCTCTATGTAAAATAAATGAATGTTTCATTCGTATCAGCTATATTGCAGACTCTAGACCTAAAGAATTTTGCATTAAAGAAATTCAGCAATGCTTATACAACCAATCTTACAGCTTGATGTGTTTACATTCTCCATAAGTGAAAATAAAGCTTTGTTGTAGCAATAATCAAATTTTGATGATAATTTAAACTCTATATTCTAATTACCTTGTTTCAGAATATAGATTCACAGAAATTAAGCAAACATAAAGCTCGTTTAGGAAGGATACAACACTAAATATAAATTACAAAGAGCTTTAAAAATCACGATTTTGACATAAGGTGGATGACATTAATCTCTCAAGCTCAAATATATTGTAATGACGCTATTTCAAAATATAGATGCATAGAAATTAAGTAAAAATAGAGCGGTTTTAAAACGGATACAACACTAAATATAAATTTAAAAGAACTTTAAAAATCACGATTTTGACACAAGATGGATGCTATATTTATTTTGAAGTGGTCCATGTGATCTCTTCATATGATATGGGTGTATTTGTTATTTTAGTTTCTATTTAAAAAACTACCGAATATATTTTGGCGAATTTTTTTATATTTTTATGAGATAATTTGAGTATTTCCTAAAACTTTCGAAGCAATTTGTGAATTGTAAATTCGCTTAAAAAATGTTTGAAAAATTAGGTCCTATAAGGTTCAATGTATTTCATTTCTTCAACCCGGGTTCAATCTGAAACTAATTGGGTGATATTATTCATTTATATTCCCATTGGTTCCACGGACGGTCTGAACAACATACTAAAATTTCATTTTGATAAAGTCATTTTTACGGCAGTTATCGTGCGAACAGTCAGACAGACAGACAGACAGACAGGTAAAATGAATAATGCATAAACACTTTTCAACTATGCTGTAAAGTGTTAAAAATAATGCAGCAAGAACTTAGATTACCTCTAATATATTTTTAGAGCTGAAATGTAATGCCATAGCATTTTTAGAAACAACAAATGTTAAAAAACAGCAACTATGTATGCATTCTTACTTCTTCACGTTCTAAAAACAGCAAACTATGAATGAATTTCTTCACTTTCTTCCCAAATCGTTTCCAGAAATCAATTATTTATTTTCTACATGTGTGAAATCTTTACAAAAGAAACTTTCCCCTAAACTTCTACATTGTTACCCAAACCTCTAGAGATTGCGTAAAAAATCTACATCCGTCCGCTTTTAGCTGTAAAATCTCAGTTTCCTGGTCATTTATAAGTTCAGTTCTTTTCTTTTATATTATAGTGTTAACGAGTTACTCCCTACCGAAATATATTTTATTTATTGCATCAAAGAAACATTCATTTCTTATAACAAATGATAAGAATCCACAAATGTATATTTTGAATTGAGAAAATTCACTTTTTAATACTTCAAGTTGTAAAAATAGTATTAAAGATATGACTCACGATGAGTGATAATCAATGACGAATTAATTTTGATTGATTTTAACAAGTAACATAATGAAACGGATATATTTATTTTTAAATATATTTATTTATTAGTTCGAACAAATCAAAAACACTATATTTAGCCTAGTTGTGAAATAATCAAACTTAAGTTGTTCTTAATCCATTTCATAGCTTTTTAGAGTAGAAAACCTCGTTTTTGTTATTCTAGACTTTTGAAATGCTAATTTTACATACAATTACAGAATTTAAAAAAATGCAGCACAAATATACATTAATTACCTGTACTATAATTTTACATTCTCATAGTATGTAATATAATATAAAGTATTGTTCCCATGAAATTTTTTGAATTCGAAATTTTAATAAAAGTTTTAAGACCTTTTGAATACGTTTTGACTATTTTTGGAGTGATGTCCGTCTGTCTGTCTATATGTCTCTCGATATGTCTCTCTCTCTCTTTATATATATATATATATATATATATATATATATATATATATATGTGTGTGTGTGTGTGTGCGTGTGTGTGTGTGTGTGTGTGTGTGATGGATTTATTGTGTCCACAATAGCGGCCACAAATTTCAATTTAATTTCGCAGAAACTTTTATCCATCTTTGATATAAAAATATCTAGAACTCGATAGATTTCCTTTAATTCGAGCAAAAACTTCGACTGATTTAAAATGTTTTATATGTTTTAGCATGGCAGCATAAAACAAAATTTGAAATAATTGTGCATAAAAGCGTTTATTTATGACTCAATTTTCAAGAGACTTAATAGATTCAATCATAGTTGTGAAAAAAAAGGCGCGATATACTTTTTTTTTCGTGAAGTCATTAGCCACTGCAGGGGGGAGGGGGTAGAAATTACCCCCCTGAGTATACATTGCCAAGTATGGTATTAATCGAAATATTTATCCAAACTCTTTAAAGTGGTTACACCCTATAATTGTAATCACTTGGATCCATATTATCAATTTTGCAAAATTTTTCTTGTAAAATTTGAAAAAGAAAGCTACTAAAAATTGATTCTGGTATGGGAAAGTCGAGTTGAGCCCTTAGAGCAAGAATAAGAAGCTTCTCATTCCTGCTCTAAGGTTGAGCCACACTGCAGTTATTCAGAACTGCAACACAATGCAATAGCATTTCTAGAAGAAACAAAAATTAAAACACAACAATGTATCTTTTTTTATTTATTCTCTTTCTTTTCAAATTGATTGCAGAAATCAATCATTTATTTTCTACAAGTGTGAAATCTTTACTTAAGAAACTTTTCCCAAGACTTCTGTATTGTTTCTAAAACCTCTGAAGATCGAGTAAAAAATTTACATCCGTCTGATTTTAGCGGTAAAATCTCAGTCCCTCAGTCATTTATAAGTCCAGTTATTTTGTTTTAAGTTATAGTGTTAACAAGTTACTCCCTTGAGAAATATATTTTATTTACTTCAGCAATGAAACCTTAATTTCTTGCAACAAATGATATGATAAGAATACTTAGATGTATATTTTGAAGTATAAGGTTTTTGATCAAGTATCAATAGGAAACAACATTTCCAATTTCTGTCAATACATTTAATTTATTCGCCAACAGATTCATACATATATAATTGAATGGTTATTTTTATGTAGGGAATGCTTAACATTTATTCGATTCTTTAAATTCAAAAGCAGCATTTAAAACCCCAGCAGAACGTTTTAACTTTAAACATGCTATAAATTGTCGTATCATTTTTTTGATTTCCCGTTGAAATTGTGTTATTTGGATTTCTTTCATGTTTGGATTTCTCCATTGTTATTTCATGTCTTGTTCCATTTTCAACTCCTAAAGTGAAAACGGAATTGTTTCATTTTTGTTCGGATTTTTGACTTGGTTGTTTATTTTTTCGCCATGGTGGTGCCGGCGAGTATTGGAGTGGGATGATGCAAAGTTCTGTAATATAAAGTTGGGTCATCAACCTGGTAGCCAATCAACAAGTTGTCAGCCTGACGTCGATTAACTTAGCATTTCGTCATTCGTGACGCCACTACCCAGGAGAGTTGTTGCAAAAACACGGCAAGTTTTCTATTATTACAATTCAAATTGTTTGTTAATTTCGAAGTGGCAATATCCAGATGTAAACAACATGCACAGATAGTTTTAATTCTGCTGTGCACACCTTCCTCAGTGACGTCCATGAAGATAGCGATGACGTCAAAAGAGATTCTTGGTCTCTTTAGAGACCTCGAGAACAAAATGCGCGTTTGCATTTCTCTTGACGTCATATGCGTCGAGCCAGAATAACAGAACATGAAGTCAGTCATGGTCGGGATTATCCCCTGCCACCAGTTATGCCGGCGGCTTGCACGCTTGAAAAATTCTAGTATGGAATGATTTCGATTTAAAATTATTATTGGCCAATTAGTCTGGTTTTATCTTTATC
The DNA here is from genome assembly GCA_951213105.1 of Amaurobius ferox. Taxonomy (NCBI): domain Eukaryota; kingdom Metazoa; phylum Arthropoda; class Arachnida; order Araneae; family Amaurobiidae; genus Amaurobius; species Amaurobius ferox. The sequence continues at coordinate 133,713,160 of OX578143.1, read as the reverse complement.
ATTTAAGTATGTACGAGTTTGCGCCTTATTGGCTCCAGCTCATCGATTTCAGCAAGCTAATTTCTTCAAAGTTCTTCGAATTCGCTATTATCGTTGGCCGAGGATGATTTCGGCTTTCTTTATTGATGCGTCTTAGCCAGATAAAATGCTGTACGCTGAGTGGGCGACAGATCCCATTCCTTGTGCAGAAAATATCGTCAGTCTTCCAGTTGATTCCGGGGACGGGGGGGGGGGTCGTATCGAGACGTGATTGACTTTATTACTTTTACCTCGCTCTGTGCATATGACGAAATTGGAATTACGAACTTGCGCATTTTGCTCTCGGGCTCTCTAGAGAAACAGAATATATATCCTGCGACTGTCATCTTACTCCACCGACATCACTAGATTTCCTTGAATGCCACCTGATTCCGTGTGTACAACACAACTTCAAATCTTTTCGCAAGTGAATTACGCCTGAATGTTGCCTCTTCAAAATTAACAAACTATTTTTAACTGTAATAATGCGTGGGGTGTGGCAACTCCTTTAAATGTTTACTTTGGACCGTGACATCACGATTGACGAATATTAATTCCTATTTCGTCACAAATGAAGATTCTCAGCTAGTTTCAGTTTTAACTTCGTGGATTCTTGAACAGCCCTGGTCCGATGCCTTTCAGCTGCCCGATATTTAAAATTATTCAATTTAACGAATATTTCCGAATTTAGAACTGTGGATTATAATTCAAGGACTATTGATTTCGTTTCGGATCAGCAGTCCTTTTGTCGTCATTTCCCTCTTCCGATGCTGAGATGGTAAAAATGAACTGGATTGATGTAAGTAAATGCCATTGCATTGTTTTATTACTATATTTATAGAATACAAGTTATTATTGATTGATCACACGAGTTATACGTTATTGATATAATTTATTTTCTAGACTGATCTTAAAAATGATATTCTTCAGAATTCATTGTTCTTAATTGCATTTGAAAGAAAAGTATTATTTGTAACTGACATAAAAGGTGTTTAAACTAATTTCAATACCGAATTTAAATATTAATGTCAATAAATCATTCCATTAAACTACTTTGTGTTTGCTTCTCGTCGCACTTGTATGACTTAGTTAATGTGTACTGCTCATATTTTTTTAATCCCAATTGTGTCAGGACAACCGATTTCTTGAAATCGACCGGGGAATATCCCTGGGTGTATTTCGCTTGCTACAGTTACCGCAGTTACTTAACTGTTACTTGTTGAAATTACTTTCTGATGCTGACTACGGATCCTTTGGTACCCTTTTACTTTCTTAAGATAATGCAATGCACTCACAGCAGTTGCCGATCTTTATTAAGTTCAGTTGTCAAAATTGAATATTATTCTCATTCCATAAAAAATACGTCACCATATTATAAATTAAAAGAGATTCATAATACGCATAAAAGTAGTAAACAGAAAAGTACTTTGTGAGTATTTTTATCACTTCCTGAAAAATATATGACATGTGATGACAGTGTGAAATCCAACTGTCCTTTACAGTATTTAATATCGAGAACTGTAAATCTATTGAGAACCGTAATCCAAGTCCAAGATCACTATCCAAGTTCAAAGAATGGATGTTGCATTCAACGAAGTTGAATGCATTTTTAGTTATGGTGACCATACTTCCTAATTTTAAAGAACTGCTCTTTTTTATGTAGCAGACCTTTAGATTTATTTATTTTTGTAAAACTTAAATTTGTTCTTGATTTTTATGAAGGATTCATCAAATGCTGTAAGTGAGAGAATATTTAAAACCATAAATAATTTTTGGACGTGTGAATAAAAGGGCAAATTAAAATGGATGGAAGCTTGCATTCACACAAATTGAAACTATGAAATGAATAGTCTACAATTTTATGATTTTCTAAAATCTGATCGCATTCTCTTAAAAAAAATTCCATTTATGTTGTCATTTTAAGTCTCTCCCCCCCCTCTCTTTATTCAAAAACTCATTTGGAAACGTGTTTACACAAACGCCAAAATTTGTCTTATATTTTCTTACAGAAAATCTGGTAACATTATTTATAACTCATCAACCATAAATATATATGAAGTATAAATACAGTGCAAAATTAAGATTTACCATATCTACCATAAAGTTATTACAAGAAAATGTAATATTTATTCCATGTAAAAATATTCGAAACAAATCTGCTTCAACAGTTTGTTATTTAACATACATCAAATTTGGGAATAAATAAAATTTCACAGTGATGCTGTTATTCTATTTTTAACGAAATACATCACACAATTTAAAAGTAATTTATTGAAAGGAAAAGGATAAGGCATAAAATTATATTTCCATTCTACACGTCTAAAAAGGAATTGGAAAAATAGAAACAGATAGTATCACCAGTCCCTAATGAGTAAAGAAGGGAAGTCTCCAGAAAAATATCTAAATACGCAATCTCACCTATTTCAAAGTTTTCTTGACAGGTCAGATCTCTGTAAAGATCATTTCCGTGTTCTTTTTGGGAAGATTTGAAGTTGTTATTTCGGCGATCCGTCTTCATCACTTCTAAATTAAACCCCATGCCTTTGATTTTATTTTTCTTTGACCGTTTGCGTTGTTACTTTGAAAGCAAATGCTTTTTTTTAATGATTTGTACATTCGATTTAAGCACGTATGTTGCAGTAATTTACTTACTCTAAGGGGTTTTTTTATATATATATTTTATCGCTGTCGCAATTTGATACAATTTACAATATATGTTATATGACTGAATAGATGTGGCAGTAGCACGACCTCGTTTAATATCATGTGGCCAGATTCGAAGCTATTTCCGTCTGATCTAATTTCATTTGCAGACTATTAAGCATATGTTTGATATCAAATTCAATTCCTCTGAGCCAGGAAAAAAACGAATTTCTTGCGTAGAAATACTAAGAACGCATTAGTCGGCCATTTTGCTCTTACCAGGAACGTATATGTTCTATACATCTGAAACAAATTCTCCTAAAAGCACTAGGCCTGACTAATGCAGGGGCTGGGCAGCTGTACTGGCCCCCCGCATCAAAGGAACTCCACATTGAACGCAACATCGAAAAATGAACTACTTCCTGAAAAAAATCTTCACACCAAGGACTTGGCTCGTCTAATGAAAAAAATTATTTTGAAAACATATATGGATTACCGGTCCGATTCGCCCTCTTGGCTATGATGGGAAAACTAATAATTTAAATCCCATTAAAATATGCGCGATCTTTATTTTGTATACATTTATCTACATTACAATTATGTTGCTGAAACAATATTTTCATTTATTTCAAATTTTTCAAGAGGTGGAAGAATGTCTGTCTTGGTCTCCGGTTAGGTTAAGGACCTGTAAACATAGGACCAAAGATATTTTATACTCCAGTTTCAGCAGATCATTATAACATAGTATTTAGAAAACAAAATTCCGGTCGAGACCATTTTAATGAATTGAAGAAATACTTATCTGTAAACTAGCCTGTCTCAGACAACCCGAAACGGAAGCGAAGCATCGTATCTAGTTCCGTACTATAGTATAATAGAAGGCAACACTCAATGCGTGTGTGTGTGTAGCCCATCGAAGTGAAAAATAAGATTTGCATCTCAAGTCGGAGGCTTTGTCACAGCATGATGCAATTGCATGGCCATGAGATTTTAATGCCCAAACGGAAAACTGCATCAAGCTCATGGATTTAAAGATTAGACCATAAATTTACCTTCGTGATTCAGCTAAATAGGAAAGTTAATCATGAGAGGTCTTCCCAGTTTCAGTAGGGGTCGTTCCATACAATTTGGAAAACACCCCCATTGCAGCTAATAGCGTACTTGAACAAATTTCGCGATTATTATGCGTGACAGCAGTCTGATATCTGAATTTCATATATATATGTAATGTTATAAAAATTCTGCACCAAATGAAAATAAAATTCGTGAAGAATATGAAAGTTTTTTCAAAAACTTTTGAATTCAAAATGTTTGCAAGCATATGTTTTCAGACTTTTTTAAACATGTTTTGGCAATTGATAATGTGAGCCATTAATTTTTGTACTTTCGTAAGTTGAAAAAATGAACCCTGGATAAATGAAACTGTGACAAACCAATGCCTTTTCATTATGCAAATGTATGTATTTTTATAATGCAAAATGTCACATAAAAGGAAATATATGTTTTTTTAAATGTACATTCGAAATGTTTAAAAGTTGTAAAGTATATATATATATATATGTATATATATATATATATATATATATATACACATATATATATATGTATATACATATATATACATATATATATATATATATATATGTATATATATATATATATATATATATATATGTAAAGTTCATGATTTATAAACTTATATTTCAAATTGAAAGGAATTTCAATTAAGATGTCTTTCATGGAATACATAAATGTAATTTCTCTCGCAAAATTACAGCACTAGAAATTAAAGCATTCCCGTTTTATTACTCAAACTACATTTTGGTACGATTGAAATAAATCAAACTTGGTTTCCATTCGAATAGGTTTTCAAAATTCAATAAAATCTACTGAAATACAAAATAGTATGCTTATATGCATTACGATTGTTTGATACGCAATGTTTGATTGCAAGTGAAATCGCATTAAACAAATGTCGTTGATAAACCGTTATCGAAATATTCCAGTTAAACGAATTCTGGCTGACTTTTTATAACGGCCGTTATTCCCAAATAAAGGAAAACTTATGTGGGCATCAAATGCCGTTCCTTATAAAATACAAGTACTTTACTTATTGTAATGTGACATAATGGTTCAAGATCCACGACACACTGTTCGTAACATTTAAAAGTAGACTGGCATTTAGCGCTTTGATGGATAACAACATATAAATTTATTTTGATGTACCAAATTATATTTTAGGCAAATATAACTCTTATATTTGCGCAAAATATAACGTGTATATTTTTCAGTCTTATATGCAATTGGGAATATCTGCTAAGCATATACTCCATTATATAAAAATATATTAATTCTAATATCATCAATTTGGAATCATTTTCTTAACTTTAGTGTCATTTGTGCCAATTTACCAACATCTCTGTTCATTAGGTCCCGCATTAAAAAGTTCCCAAGTTAGTTTGTCATATTTGTCACCAATATCGCCAATTTTTTTTGCTATCTCGAGAACGAAATTAATATTCTTAATTTTATGTAATTTCTTTCAGAATACAAAAATACGTAAAAAACTATTATTTATTTAATAGTTATTTTACGTAAAAGTTCTGATTTTATTGTTCAAAAATTTGTAGCTTCCAAACTTTTCATCGCGTTTAAAATCAATAGCTTTCCAGTATGCACAGATCATAATAATTGTACCAAATTACGTTTGAAACTCTCTATTCGTTTGTGGGATGTCGCATCCACAGACTGGCGAGCATACACACACATACAGATACACACAAGTGTCACATCTAAAAAGTTGGTTTCCAGTTCAGTGACGATGAAGCTTATTCTTCCGTCAAAAATTCGAATTTCTGACCCCGACACCAAGCTTTCCTTATACTTTATACTATCTATGTAGGGAAAGTAATAATGATCATTTAAATAAGCATTCATTTTATTTATTGTTTTGTATAGTAAAACTTACATAAATACATTATGAAAGAAATAAATATATTGATTTGAGCCTGTAGGGAAATGTATATGCTGTGCCCATCAGATTCTTTGTATCCTCACACGGTCGATCCTTTTCACCACATCAATCGGTAAAAAATAGTTCCTGCAATAACATTGCATGAAAAATTGCAATTTTATACCATTCTATCGAGCGCCAAAGTTATTTGTAAATATATGTCCCGAAATCCCCAAAAGGTTTGAAAAAGAAGAATCATTTCTTTGACTCTGCTACAACTTTATTTCGAAAGGAATAAGGAAGGATGAAAAGATATAAAATGGACAAATAGTTCGCCTACATTTTTCAAGCGTTTTATACTTTTGACATTTAACCTACTTTTGGTATAGCAATTCAGTTCTGCATTGAATGTATCATGCATCTCAATGTTGGGTATAGGGTAAGTATTGGAATCGTGTCGGAAATCGCAACTCGAGTTTTTGGCAAGATCTATACGTTTCAAGCACTCTAGAATCCGAACAAAATATTTTTAGTGTGATTTCCCTCTCTCTCTCTCTGTTTATCTATCTATCTACATCTCTCTCTCTCTCTCTGTCTGTCTATCTATCTATCTACATCTCTCTCTCTCTCTCTCTCTGTCTCTGTATATGTGTGTGTATGTGTTCGTGCTCATGCTAGCTGAAAAGCTAATTAAGCCTTTGTTTACGGGTGAGACATCGTCAATCCCAAACGAAGAACCTCTTAAAAAGACAGGTATTTGACATGCTGTATCCCAAACAGTTCGATCCCCATTTACAGGCATTGGCGTCCACCTGTCTTTTAGAGAGGTTCTTCGATTCGTATTGACTCTATCTCACCCGTAAGCAAAAGGTTAATCAAATTGCCCAAAATTCGAGAGAAAAGCCACTTACTGGTGCTGATTAGATATTGGTACGATTCAATAAGAAAAATAACTGCTGATTTTTTTTTCGCAAAATGGCTTCATCGCAACATGCAATTTCGCAAAATTGCATGTATTTGGTGTTGTATTAGATTTTGGTATTCACTCGGGGAAAAATAACCTTCATTTTCTTGCGAAATAATCTGCAAAAAATTTTAAAATCTGAAATGAAATCCTACGTATGCTCAAATGCGTCCATTAAATGATTGTTTCAGATGTAATTTTTGGCGACGAAAAAAATAAATTCAAACTCATAACTATAGGACTAACCATTCTAGAGATATTTTAGTTTTTTTTTTCAGATTTTTGTCCCATCGCTTTTGAAAATACGGTTTATCGGCATTAGAAACTAAAATTGAATTAAAACTGAAAATTATGTGTAATTTAAAATAATTATCCATGTTATTTCGTGAAATTAAATTTAATACATTGTGAAAGAAAGAAAGTTAATATGAATAAATCTGTAGGCAAAGTCATGTGCTGCCCACAACAGATTTTTTTTTCTGTAGCAAATTAATATTAATATTATGTGCGTGTGTGTGATCACCATTGGAATAAATGAAACTTTTTTTCTATTATTCGCAATATATATTACTGCATTGTTTCCATGGTAAGAAATCTTTGAAAGTCATCTAGATTAAGTATGATTAAGTTTTAGAAACATGTTTAACCCATAAATATAAGAATTATTGCTGCATTTATAGGCACTGTTAACTTCTTTAGCATTTAGAAGGTTTGTATTATTGAATTTTAGTAGGTTTGATCGATTTATAAGTCCTGGGTAGTTCCGATGAATTGTAGTATACATGTTGTACCCAAAGCGTGCGGTTTTACAATTGAGCCACTGAAAAGAAATCATAAAATATCTGAAATATGGATTTCAGAGAAATTGCAAAAAATAAATGAGTAGGTGCTAATCTACTTGATAACTATGCAGATTTATATGTACTGAGTAGGAAAATTTTAAATTGCAAAATTATAGTTTTAATCAAATGCAAAGTGTATTTCCTACTTTAAAATTTTTACTGCTGGTGAAATTATATTACTTCTGCTCAAACAATTTACATCTGCTTTGTTTTTCACTTATTTTTGTAGCAAATAAATATACCTTACCAATATATTTACCTCACCAATATACCTCACCAAAATATTTACCTTACCAATATACCTTACCAAAATATTTACTTACCAATATATTTATTTCTTGTATTTTGTTTAACAAATTTGTTTACTTACTGAAAAAGGTAGAATGCCGTCATTCGCATCAATCGCAAAAAATAGTCTTTACCAAAGTCCGTGAAAAATTGCAGTTTCATAGAATTCTATCGAATTCCAAAAACCATTTGTAAATGCCCGCTAAAGATTCCCTAGATGGCTCTGTCAAAAGGATTCGCTTTCTGTCACTGCCGCAGATTTCTTTTCAAAAGAAATAAAATAAAACAGAAATAAATAAAATTGGATATTCATTCTTCCGGATAATGAATGCCCAAATCTGGAGGTGCATCGATTTGTTTATTCTTAGAAACTGAAAATTTAACGATAATATATGATATGGATAGCACATGTTTCCCCCCTTTATCCACGATCATTCATTTTGTCCTCTCCGTATAGACGAATATTTCGAATGCTTCGCTGTATGAGTTCGCCACATAAAGGCAAGATGCAATTATGAAACGAAATTAGAAAATATTTATTTATCAATATAAGAAAATATAATGTGGGTAGCACATCACTCTCCCTACAGACTCAAATTCATAAATTCAGTTTAATTGCTCAAATTGTCACGGTGCATGTCACACGTACTGGATATTATATCCAGTCTGCAGTTTTAATACGTGCTATTTTTCCTTAGATAACTTCTTGCAATTTAAAATGTTACCATTTCCTCAAAATTCCAATAAATATTAAATATCTCACAGTCATCTTAAAATAATGGCGTTAGTCTTATTCGCTTAGTGATTAAAAATTACATATAAAAAAAGAATTAATGAATACTTTTAAGTATACTATATGTCTTTTATTCCAGACTTGACCATTTTGTGAGTCATTTCGCAAAAAAAGGTTTGTTACTCTTTTTTCGAATTATACGAAAATTTAATTAACACCAGGGTAATTATTCCCAAGAAATTTATCTATCACATTATAAGAATAGTATTATTTATCATAAGGATAGTCATATCTATCATATTATCGAATATTTTACTACCAAAATTTAAAGAAAAGCATCGAATAGTTTCTAAATTATGAGCAATATAGCGAAAAAGTGTACACCACGAAAGAATTCAGGGATTTCTTGTAATAACGTTTTTATTAAATTATTTATTTCACAGGCCGTCCAACTCATTTAAAGGGTGTAGAGTAGTCACAAGACACTCCCAGGAAAACATTTTATAAAAAAGTTAGAACCTCATAATTAAAATTCTTATATGTAAAACTGGAGATTTTAGAAATTCGCAATTTTAGCTCCACTTTGATCGACACCCACTCTCTGGCAAACACCGGTTCTCGTTAGATCACCGAAGATAAGCAGCATCGGGCGCGGTTAGTACTTGGGTTGGTGACCACCTGGGAACACCGCTTGCTTTTGGCACATGTCGGGCGCGGTAACCCGGTGGTTTGCGCGCTGGGTTTGCACGCTGCCACAACTGCCGCCGTGTTCATGCGGAGTGCGATCACGTTAAACATGTGGATCCGTAAGTCCTTCCGAGAGGTAGGTGGTAGGGGAAGGAGAGTACGGTCCCTGTGGATGCCTCCCCCACTGGGTTCCGGTCTAAATTGGGTGGCACTTTCCGCCCAAACAGTTACCTTACACCTTTCTGGTAAGTCGGACGGTCTGAGTCTCAACAACAACCCACTCTCTGGCCTTCAGAACTTTAAGAGCAGCAGATTCGATAAACGAGTGCGTTCCCATAGCGGTCCTAGGAAGTGATGGGCCGGGAAAATTCAAAATTCTTTCTAGCTACTCGAGCACCTAGAGGCAGAAGCAATCATGCTTAAAAAATTCTGCAGTGTAAAAATATGTAAATTGATGTATCTTTTAATTAGGCCAGAACTGAGGCAGGGACTCTAGTTGGATCGTCATTGGATAATATACGCAGGGGATATTGTCGACGCCATACTCCTGAACGGCCATGATAGCTTATAATCAAGCCGACTCAGGACGGACTATCCCAATAAAATTCCAAATACAAAGAATTAAAATACTTGTAAACAAAAAAAACTGCAACATACCATATTTGACATTCTAGCTCCCTGGATCACGAGCAATACCACCAAAATGAGTGCATTCATATTGTAGGCGCAGAACAGACTAACCCGATAAGACTTAAAATAAGGAGAATTATTAGGTACAACAAATGGAAATTGCATACCAAATTCGGACTTTCCAACCGCCCCAGCTTTCAGGCTATTCCCCAACATCGAGTACATTTCAATGGCGAGCTGAGGATGAGCTAGTCCCATAAGGTTTATAATATAAAGAACTAAAAGGTACCACGAAAACAACAACATACCAGAACCATGTTATTATGATTAATGAAACCTGTTTATTTAGGGATTCAAACATTTGAATCACACTGACGAACAAGCACCTGCTAAAGTTAAAGGAAGGTTAAATAATGAACATTGAAAATATCTCTCATTGATCTAAAACAGTTTCTTGCTGCAGTGAATTTAAATAAATTGAAAGCAGTTGGAGGTGACAAAACTCAAATTGCATATTAGGGTGGGTCGAAAAAAAGCGAAATATATATAATCGAAACGCAATAACGCGAGACAGTTGGTTAGGTAATAAGGAATAAATTCGCAAAATATTACACCAATTGGCTAATACCTTTTACCGCCGCAGGAGGGGGGGAGGTCAAAGTTCCGAAAAATCGCAAAAAACATGTTGTTTTCTTTTTAATTTAAATTATCCAAACATAGCATTACAATTTGTAATGAACGCAACAGCTATATCAAGATGTTAGTAATGTCCCAGTAAAATTTCATTATGGTAAAGTCATATCTTTTACCGCCGCAAGGGGACGAAAATATGACGACAATTTCAATTTTTCGGTTTTTCTCAATTCCCCTAATTTTTATAATATGTCTAGATTTTTGATAACTATTTCTAATAGACTGGAAAAGGCACTTTCCATTATCGTTAATTTCATGCAGATTGTTTACACGATCACTGTAATTCTACTGGAAACATCTAACTACTGCTCTCATAGCAACTTCAATGTTCAGAGATAGATATGGTTAATCAGACAGGGTCACTGCCGCATTAGCATCAGCAGTTCTTCAAAACGTAGGTATCATAAACGAAGATGATACATCAGAAGTTATAGATAAGGCTAAAATCCAAAGAGAAAAACATAAAATTAGATCACAAGAAAAACATTTGATATTACAAGTTTAGATACTCAGCTTGCTTTATACTTCGATGGCCGTAATGATGGAACTCGTTGCCAGGCTAAATAAAGACCCCCTCTTCTGAACTTGTCATACTAGCTGAGTTCATAGTGAAAGCATACTGCGTCGGTTGGTTCACAATTAAAAGAAATCCATCATGTTTCCATGGTGTCCAGAATCTATGGACTATAGTTAAGGATTCCCGTTACATGTCAGACCATCTACGAAATATAATAGATCCTGTAATTTCACGAAATGCCTACTTCGCAATCATGAAAATATCCTCATTCGAATGCTAGCCGACGAAAGACAGAACATCAGGACCCTAGTCATGAAGAGAATTGCTAAAGCAAGAAGTTCTGTGGACGCGAATATTGCCATCCGACATTTCGTCATTCCAGACATGAACTTTGATGCTGAAAATTTTATCGACTTAATCGACTAGCAGGGATGTGAACTTACGGAACATCCGGTTAAGATTTCTCTTTCGACTGACAATCTCGCAACGCTGGTGAGTATGGAAGGTTCGATTAAAGATCTCAGCTGTTATAAGTTTCCATACCACACGCAGTCAGTATAAAGATGCGTGAAATTAAACACCGAATCAGCTGCTAAAGTTCGTGGACCAGAACGGAGGGAGGGTTACATCAGATCAACTTTGGCCTCTCGAGGAATAATGGCTTCATTTGAAAGCAAGTCATATTATAAAATTCATTAAGATTAAATATTTCTACTTCATTAAGTTCATTTAACCCGTTTCGACTAAAAATCTTTGTATTTCAATTAATAAAATACTTCATTCATTTTATACCATTTTTCTGATTTGTGGTGCATGAACGTCGATCTCATACTGCAGTAAAACATATGAATATGAAGCGATATTGAAGAAAATGGGTGAGTGCCTTTTCTAATTTCTAGTCTATTATAAAGAGTAATAAAATTACACAGACTTTTATAACTTATTACTAGATATAATGTAAATTTATTTAATTCTAGTCATGTTATAAAAATTATGAAAATTGAGAAAAAACGAAAAAGTGAATTTTCGCCATTTTTTCTAAACTTTGGTAGTAAAAGATACGATTTCAGCATAATGAAATTTTACTGGGACATTACTAACATCTTGATGTAGTTGTTGCGTTCTATTAGAAACAGTATTGCTATCTTTGGAAAATTTAAATTTATTTTTGTAAAAACCATGTTGCTTGCGATTTTTCAGAAATTTGGCCCCCCTGCAGAGGTAAAAGATATTAACCGATTAGTGTAATATTTCGCGAATTTATTACTTATTACCTAAGGCAACTTTACTGCGCTATTACGTTTCGATTATATATATTTCGGGGGTTTTCGATCCACCCTACTGCATATATTGCATCTCTATATATCCAATAACTCTCACTCTCCATAATTTATACTCCTAAAACTTGACAAATTTGGCAATAGTTCTTCATCTAAATCCTTTTCATAGTTGACACTTTTTGTAAAGCTGAAGGGAGCCTTAACTTTTTTGTCCCAAGTTTGTTTTTAATGATACTTTGTCCTTTTTGAATGGGACACCAATTCGCCAATAACATATTAGCTCAAATAAACGAATTTGGTAACATTTTTATTGACGACTAGCAGCATACCCGTTCTTCGTACGGAGTATATAATATAAAGAAACTTGAAATTCATAATCATGCCCAAATTCTTATAGTATACTAAATGACATGTTTAATCAAAATATTCTGTTAAAATATTTTATATAATGCTCCTAAAAAGAAGTTTAAGAATCTCTGTTCTCGCTATATAAAATTATCTTCATGGACATATCTGAAGAATGAAACATCTTGGACCCCTTATGTAAGCAAATATAAAAAAAAATATGGAATTGAATCAATATATGCAAAATAAAAGCGTTAAAATTGTATGGGACCCGTACTAATTATATACGCGAATATTAGAAAATATAACCTGTATTAGTAGATTACATGTATAAATTGAAAATACCAATAAACCCGTAATCTTTAAATCTGAAGACAGTCATTTATTCCAATATATGTCAAAATTAAAGTGCTAAAATTATATGGGAAGATATACACGTACTACTTATAATGTCCGATTATTAGTAGAAGATTACCCGTTTTGCAATATGAGTCACAAATGTTTTTTGGTAAAATACAACAGACGACGTCATAAATTGAATATATAATTAATCGCCTTAATCTTCATACCAGAAGACTGTACTTGATTCCAATATATATGCCAATATATGTCAAAATATATGCCAATATACCTGTACTACTTATATTCTCGTAGGTTAGAAGATATACCCGTGCATTCCTAGAAGATTACTCGTACAACGTACAATATGCGTGTTTCAGCAATTTTTGCCGCAATAAAACAATGGCGTAATAACTTAAAAATATCAATAATCCCTGAATCAATAATTCCGGAAAATATCAATAATAATAATGTTTAAACCTGAAGAGTATAATTGATATTATCCAGTCCAAAATGAAATGGCAATGAAATTTATTTTATATACATATCTTCATTATTCAAATCGGAAAGGATTTAATAAAAATCGTCTGCCGCATAAACACATTGGATTTAAATCCGTTGCTAAGCGACATGATATCATTTGCTTCAAATAAATTGGTAGAAAAAATATCGTCTAAATAGTTATATTTCTATGGAACATTTGGCGACAGTTTCGTCAAATTAGCGACATTTTAAAAAATCGCCAAATTTATCGCCAAGTGGGACTGTAGAACTGACAGTTCCACTTTGCGACAAATTGACGAAATATCATCACAATACTATCCCCTAACAAAAAACAATTAATATCATTTATGTAGCGCAATTTTATCAATTTCAAGATATTTTTATAGATTTGAAAACATTTTTATCAATTTGGTGACATTTTAAAAATTCGCTAAATGTATTACTAAGTGGGATGGTTGGTCTGACAGAGAAATGCTAACCAAACATCATTTCAGTACTCTCTTCTAACAAAACAAAAAAAAATGTCATTGATATGTAGAAGACCCAAGCCACACGACCAACCCGAAGGTTTATGGCAGCTGTTTGTGTGTCGTTTATATCAATTTGGCGACATTTCCGTCAATTTGGCAAAGTTTAAGAAAAGTTGTCAAATTAGCGATATCTATCCAAATTCGTAGCTTTGAATTTGCAGATCTGAATGAAACATTCTTATCCCGTTTCAATATACTAAATGAAAACATTACAATTGTATTATAAGATATACCCGCTCTACTCTTTTTCTGTTTCAACAATCGGCTATATGAATTTATTGGCTAAACACAATATATGAGTTTAGTAGCTAAATACGATATAAGCTTGAAAACTCTTTGCCAAAATAAATGAAATCGATGTACGCAGTCAGCAATTAATATAATTAAAAGAAAAATCAAACCGTCCATTCATAAGATATACTTTTATATCCATTTATCCATTTATTTATTATTTAAATCGAAAAAAAATAATAAAAACATTAACAAACACATTTAATTTAATTGCGATGCCGAGCAACATGATATATCCTCTTAAATGTTAAAATTTATTAACCACTAACAGCACACCCGTTATTCGTACGGAGTGTATAATTTAAAGAAACTTAAAGTTCGCAATCATGTGCAAATTCTGTTAAAATATTAAATTTATTGCTCCTAAAGAGAAGTTTTAGAATATATGTTCTCACTATGCAAAATTATCTTCACGATCAGATCTGAAGAATAAAACATCCTGCCCCCTTTTGTAAGCAAATTTACAGACGAAAAAATAGGAATTGAATGAATATATGCAACCCCGTACTAATTATATTGTCGCAGATCAGAAAATATGCCAATGTGTTAGTAGAAGATTACCCGTATTACAATATGCGTCTCAAAAATATTTGCCAAAATAAAAGAGATGACGTAATAAATTGAAAACATCAATAATATCCGTACTCTTTATACCAGAAGGTCGTAATTGATTCCAATATATGCCAATATATATCAAAACATATGTCAATATACCTGTACTACTTATATTCTCGTAGATTAAAAGATATACACGTGTATTTGTAGAAGATTCGTACAACATACAATATATGAGTTTAAACAATTTTTGTCATAATAAAATAATTGAATAATAACTTGAAAATATCAATAATCCTTGAATCAATAATCCCCGAAAGTATAAATAATAATAATTTTTAAACCTGAAGACCGTAATTGATATTATCCAGTCAAAAATGCTATAAGAAAAATCAAATCGTTCTTTTCTAAAATATATTTTTATATCCATTTATTTATTATTCAAATCGAAAAAATAATTATTAAAATTAACAGACAGATTTAATTTAATTGCGTTTCTGAGTAACATGATATAAGATAGAATCTTATAACATGTTAAATATGTCATGTCTTATAACATAAACTGCGAAATTAAATAACGATTTTGATTTCTCTATACTTCTCATTGTTCCGTAAAAGCTTGTTTTAAATAAACCATGAACCATGGAGATAGATTTCCCCTTTAAATCATGTTTCAAACAATTCATGCTTTCAGAAAGTGACTAATTAACGCAAAAAATCTCCCATCAAACTCAGAGATTAAATTTTAATTCACTTTCAAACGATTTTCAAGCTTTTCGTTTGGATAAACCACGGAGTTAGGGAGTAGAACTCCTAGGATAAGGTTCCGTTTTTCATTAATATCTCGACAACCCCAGGTCTTAGAAACTCGAAACTTGGACAAAAGTTATGGGGGGATATTTCAAGGCTATTCACCAAATTTCATCAAATTCGGTTCAGCAGTTTTTCCGTGATGATGAGACAAACGAAAATTTCGTTTTTTACTAATATCTCGAGAACCACTGATCGTAGAAACTCAAAACACGGATATAATTTTAAGTGGGGCTATTTCTGGGCTACCCACAAAATTTCATTAAATTCGGTTCAGCCGTTCTCCCGTGATGGTGTGACAAACAGACAGACAGACAGACAGACAGACAGACAGACAGACAGACAGACAGACAGACAGATTTTCATTTTTATTTATATAGATTCGTGCTCATTAGACTAGAGATTTCCAACTAGAGTTGTGTGGAACCGCTGGGACTCGGAAGAATTACGAAAATCTTGCCTGCTTTTTGTAATTTGAGAAAATATTAAATAATTAAGGCTTTAATGTGATCTATTAATAAAAGAAGGAAGTATGTCGAAAATTTAACTTGGTTAGATATTAACTTAATAATTAAAATTTTAGCAGCGAAAGATAAATTTGGAAAGGTATTTTTTTGAAATAGAGAAATTTTGAAGACTCAAGGTATACAAATGGTAGGGTTTCCAGAAAAAGAATTTGAAAAAAAAAATGTCAAACCAGTTAAATAGAATATTTCTTAATCATATCACATGTAAATTTAAATGTATCTGATCAACAAAATATATCTTGTTATTTGTTAACAATTCTACGAAAAACAAATATATTAACACAAAAAAATTACAAAATGTATATACAATGTTTGTTTGTAACTAATAAACCAGATATAAAGAAAAAATATTTGTCGTATTTTATTAGAGATAAATAAAAATAAATAGGCAATATCTACGTTTGTAAAATTTCATTCTAAAGGCTGAGTTACTTAATATGTCTATTTCATAATTTACATCTTTCGAACCAAATATAATGTTACATAAATAGATGTTCCACGAACTTTTACGAAATATTACAAGAGTTCCTCCTAATAAGAAAGGTTGGGGATCACTTCATTAGTCAATGCTCTAAAACTTTGATAAGCTTTTTTCGTGTATATCACTTTGTTACTGAGTTTGTTATCTTAACTTTTTAGATTATCTGCTAAGTGTGCTGAAATTACTTTGACTCAATCTGGAATATTTACTTATAGGTATGTATACCTAACGTATACACCTCTCCTTACAAATTTAATGGAGTATGTACTTAAAGAGGGACTTTGTTGAGGACACTGGATCATGTCATTATGGCGAAGCTAAAGAGTATGCCATTATGGTGATGCTAAAGGTTATGCCATTATGGCGAAGCTAAAGGGTATGCCATTATGGTGATGCTAAAGGTTATGCCATTATGGCGATACAAGAATGTATTTTACATACTCAACCGAAAAACCAATATAAAGGAAATCCCAACTACCGTCACCCTCGTTGTATGTCGATTTGAAAAGCCATTTGTCTATTGGCAATATGGTATACGATTCCAGGCAAAAATGTCTCGAAAACCACAAGGTCTGGGAAACTTGTTAGGCAAACAGTTCGTAACCCAAAGTTATCTTCACGACTGGAAATTTTCTCGATAAGGTATATTGGCTTCCGAGTCAGGTTCCTCTCTCAGACCAAGAATATCTCAAGTACCATAAGGCACAGGAATGTAAAATTTGGTAGGTATTCCGTTCTTATCCCAAAATGGTGTTGCAGTACATTAGCGATAGAAAATTTTCCTGAGGAAGGGTGCGAGCTCTGAGTTGGGTTACTTTGTTCGGCCAAAAATATCCAGTAAGAATCTAATATTCCGCTTCACTATTATTATTATTATTATTATAAACATTTTCTCTATAAAAGCGAAGCTGCATATGGTACTATTTTTAACTTCTTATATCAATGACTATTCACAGTACCATTGGTGTAAACTGCCATCCAACTAAAAAGGCTTGTAGAGATTTGAAATTAAAAAACCGTTAAGGCTACACATTTGAAAAGGGGTAATATATCTATAATGGGACATTTACCAAACTGCTGTAATAACGAATGAGTAGAACACTTTTCTGCATATAGGGAAGCTATTTCAGCACCAACCATTTGGAGTGCTTGAGTAATGGCCTCAAAAGAGTGCTTGAGTACCTTAGCGAAGGGAAGTTTTCCCGAGGGGTTATGCTGCCCCCAAATTGGGTTCTTCTGTCTAACCAAAAGTATCCAATGAGAGTCCAATATTCTGCTTCACAATTATTATTAACATTTTCTTTATAGAAACGATGTCCAATATATGACTCTTGTTTAACTATCTTACATCAATGGCTATTTATATTATCATTGTTATAAACAAACTGTCACCCAAAATAAAGGGTTCGCAGAGGTTTGACATATGAAAACCGATACGGGTACACAATTGAAACGAAAAAATGTCTCCAGGATGCAAAATTCGTCAGACTACTGTAAGAGCCAATGAGTTAAACACGGAAAACTGTTTCAGCTGTGGCCAGTTGATCAATACATTTTTTAATTTTTCATCCTTTTGAATGATGGTGTAAATTTGTTTTCGAAACTGGATTCAGAATTAGATCTAAGTCTTTAGTTTCGATCCCGGTGAGCATTTCAGACTTAATTTTAGTTGACTCTGTTGATTTCCAACGGGTTATAAGCTAGCTTTTAATATAAAAACATTTCACCGAAATCTCACATCCAGAAATGTGCCCTTGTGGGTGAATACCGCAGTCTTCCATCAGTGGCAAGATTTTTCTCATAAGTATTCATTCTTTGAAGGATTCGTTATCTCCGCAAGCACTGTCAATTTATATTAAGCAATAAGAGTGTCCTAGTCACACGTTAATTTTCAATGGATGATAAGCTGATTTTTAATATAGAAAAATTGCACAGAAACCGGAAGTCCAAAGCCCACTTTCAGAATTCTGCCTTTGTACGGTGGATCCCGCAGTGTCAAGGATTTTTCTCACAAGCATTCATACTTCGAATTCTTTATCGCCACAAACACTGTCATTTCTTATTAAACAATAAGAGTATTCCAGTCACAGTCACTACGATTTTCCGTCAAAATTTAGGTAACGACTCTCTTAAATGCTAATAAGTCAGTAACTGCGTGACCTGGGTGCGGAGTAGCGTTTTTCACAAGACCATTTGTTATACATTAGAGTATTGGTAAAAATATCACGCATTAATTTTTCTCGTAATAATTCTTTTCAAGGAAGTCGTAAGCAAGGAACGAAATGCTAAGATAATATAGTTCGTGTTTTTTAGAGGTGTTCCTATGTAGCAGATTGCGTGATTTTACGAGAGTTATAAAATATAAATACATTGTAAAAATATTTGTGTTGCAATTTTGAAACAAGGAAATTCTACTTTAACTTATATTTTACAACTCTCATTTATATTTTTAATTTTTTAAAACTTTTATTTATTTTTTAATTTGTTAAAACTCTTATGTTTTTATTTGTTAAAACTCTCATTTATTATATAATTTGTTAAAACTTCTATTTATTTTTACTTTCCTTATATATAATGTATAAGGAAAGTACCGTGACGAGGTCGAAAATTCGAGTTTTCGACGGGAGAGCACGTTTTAAGCATCTCTTATCACGAATCGAACATTTTTGAGCTGATGTGTGCGTGTGCGTTCGCGTTCGCTCGTTCGTGCATGCGTGCATGCGTGCATGCGTGCGTGCGTGCGCGCGTGTGTGTCATTGAGTCTGTGGAGACGATATCTCACGAACGAATAGAGCGATTCAAATGACATTTGGTACAATGATCACAATGTATAAATACTGGAAGCCTATTGTTTTTAAACGCAATCGAATGTTTAGAACCCCTCTAAATTTTCGAGTGAAATTTTAAAAAAATCATCAAAAAATCAAAAACCTTAATAAAGTTACGCCAATAGACATTTCTTATGTAATTTTTCCTTAGAAAACGATTGACATAAACTTTAGAAAGGTAGCATGAACAGTTCTTGAGATATTGCACATTTTTCAAATAAATTCATCAAAAAATCCCTTTAATTAAAAAAATATATTAACTGTTGAGAAACATGTTCACTTTTCATATCTAATATCATGCGATAAATTGGGGGACACCATTCTCGTGGATCTAGCTCATTCCATTCATGACAAAAGATATATTGAGTAATACTTTTGTATTTGAACGTCAATAGTCATTTATCTGCTATAAGAATAACTTATTTCTCCGTCCATAAGGCTTGGCAAGATTTTGGCGACGAATTTGGACAGAATTTCACCAAATTGGCGACGTTTTTAAATGTTTCCAAATTA
The DNA here is from genome assembly GCA_951213105.1 of Amaurobius ferox. NCBI lineage: Eukaryota > Metazoa > Arthropoda > Arachnida > Araneae > Amaurobiidae > Amaurobius > Amaurobius ferox. The sequence goes on along the minus strand of OX578143.1, from coordinate 133,693,189 downwards.
ACGAAAATCTCGTCAAATAGTTAAACATGACGCTAAATCAATGAAAATGACGACTAAGTGACGAAAATTCAATATCTTGGAAAGAATATAAGAATATACTATAAGAATAACCTTTTTTTTTTTGGCTGTGAAAATAGTAAAATCATTGCATTATATAAGGAAAAATCATGTGTTGTCCTCATCAGATTTTTTAACACTTTAACACTTTACAACAAAGTTGAAAAGTGTTTATGACTTTGTTCATTCTGTCTGTCTGTCTGTCTGTCTGTCTGTCTGTCTGTCTGTCTGTCTGTCTGTCTGTCCGTTAGCACGATAACTGCCGTAAAAATGACTTAATCAAAATGAAATTTTAGTATGTTGTTCAGACGGTCTGTAGAACCTATGGGAATATAAATGAATAATATCACCCAATTAGTTTAGGATTGAACCCGGGTCGAAAAAATGAAATACATTGAGCCCTATGGGACCTAATTTTTCAAACATTTTTTAAGCGGATTTAAAATTCAGAAATTGCTTCGAAAATTTTGTTGAAAATTCGAAAATTTTTCAAATTGTTCCATAAAATATATAAAAAAAAATTCAGCGAAATATATTCAGTAGTTTCTCAAATAAAAATTTAAATAATAATTAGACCTCTTATATGAAACGATCACGTGACCATGATATGAAACGATCACATGACCCACTTCAAAATGATATATGGCATCCATCTTGTTTCAAAATCGTGATTTTTTTAAGTTCTTTTTAATTCATATTGAGTGTTGTATCCGTCCTAAAACTACTTTATTTTTGCTTAAATTCTGTGCATCTACATACTGAAACAACGCAATGACAATATATTTGAGTTTAAATGCTCATCTAAATTTGATTATTTCTACAATTAAGCCTATTTTTCACCTATGTAAAATGTAAACAGCAAAATATATAGAATGAGTTGTATTAGAATTCCTGTATTTTTTAACACAAAATAATCTAGTCCGTGGAGTCTGCATGGCGGATATGAATGAAATATTAATTGATTTCACAAAGAGAAGGACGATTTTTTTCGATGAAGTTTCAAGCATAGAGTTTAATTTTTTGTAGCTCCATGGTCTTAAACAAAATGTTTAAATAAAATAAATTATTATAGTATTGTGATGAATGAAATGAGTGGGAGAAAGTTATGCATGAAATCCTGTTTTTATAGAGAGATCCAGGCGTGTTATTTTTTCTATGACGTCATTTGAATTAATTTCAGTTGTTTTCGATGAAGTTTTCAAATATAATAAATTATCGTAGTATTATGATAATTCTAAAACTATTTCCGAGGAATGTATAACATTTTAGAGATGTTTAAACCAGGCAATTTATATTTCAATGCCATCATTTGAATGAAGTTCATTTTTTTCGATGAAGGTTTAAGTTTTCAAATATAATAAATTAATGCTGTATTGTGATAAGTTTCAAAATATTACGGAGGAATGTATTGCATTTTAGACTTGTTTAAATAAAATTGCATTGAAGTTGGAAAGTGTTTCATAATCAATGCTTTAAGCATGATTGATCTTTCTTGTTCATTTGTATACAAGTTGCTTAAATTCAAAAGTCTATTGTGTTCAATTCAATACTTTCTGTACGGAAGAAGAAAATTGTATATCCTGGAACAACAACAAAAATTAGTTATTTTATGGCTAAAATTCCACAGGCATATTGTAATCAACGATTAAAACAAACAAAACAAGTTTCATAGAAATTATGTGAATCTTGTATGAAATATATAACAATCCCTGTGAGAAAATTAAATTGTTTACTATTTCATGAACTGCTCATGAAAACTAAAACTCTTTTTAACATTTTACAACATAGTTGAAAATTGTTTGACTTCGTTCATTCTGTCTGTCTGTCCGTTAGCACGATAACTGCCGTAAAAATGACTTTATCAGAATGAAAAATTTTAGTATGTGTTTCAGACGGTCTGTGGGACTTATGGGAATATGAATAAATAATATCACCCAATTAGTTTTTTATTGAACCCGGGTTGAAAAAATGAAATACATTGAACCCTATGCGACCTAATTTTTCAAAAAATGTTTAAGCAAATTTAAAATTCACAAATTGCTTCGAAATTTTTAGAAAATATTCACATTATCCCGTAAAATATATAAAAAAATTTCAGTAAAATATATTAAGTATTTTTTTAATTAAAAATTATTTAATATAGGGAGAGAAATAAATTCAATTAAATTCTGACTTTTGGGATATTCTCCAGAAAGAAAAGAGAGATATATATTATATAATAAACATCTTTCCAAGAGTTTAAACATTTTATATATGAAAGAGGCTTCACATTTTAAATTAAATTTGTTAGAAATCAATTTTTCAAATTTTTTTTAATTTTATATAACTCTTCGTGATATACTTATTGATGGCATTTTTAATGCACTTACCTAAGTCCTAGAGAGGTAAAATTTGGTACACAGCTTAAATTTGTTGAATATTTTATTCTACAAAAATTTGGTGGATCTTTAAATATAGATCATGCATTTTTTTCGAAATAGCCTGCAAATAATCCCCATCCACTTCTATAAATCATTGTTGTAATATTGTTAAAAATTCTGATGTGGGCAGCACATGTCTTTCCCTGCAGACTCATATTCGCGTTCTCTCTATTTCTTCAATAATAATTTGAATTTATCTGCACAAAATAACAACCATAAGTATTTTAAATGACATTGAATTTACATGTTAAACTTAAATTTGGTTCTCATTCGATAGTTGGACTTATTGTCAAAGGTGGCGTACTTCTATAAATCATTGTTCTAATATTGTTCCAAATTCTGATGTGGGCAGCACATGTCTTTCCCTGCAGACCCATATCACGTGACCCACTTCAAAATGAAATATGGCATCCATCTTGTCCCAAAATCTTGATGTTTAAAGTTCTTTTTAATTTATATTGTGTGTTGTATCCGTCCTAAAACAGCTTTATTTTTGCTTAAATTCTGTGCATCTACATACTGAAACAACGCAATTACAATATATTTGAGTTTAAATCATCAACCAAATTTGATTATTTCTAAAACGAAGCCTATTTTTCACTTATGTAAAATGTAAACAGCAAAATATGTAGAATGAGTTGTATAAGAATTGCTGTATTTCTTTAACGCAAAATTATTTAGCTCATGGAGTTTGCATAGCTGATATGAATGAAATATTCATTGATTTTACAGAGAGAAGAACGATTTTTTCGATGAAGTTTTAGGTGTAGAGTTTAACTACCTGTAGCTCCATGGTCTAAATTTTTAAATAAAATAAATTATTATAGTATTGTGATGAATGAAATGAATGGGAAAATGTTATGAATTAAATGCTGCTTTTATAAAGAGAGCCAGACGTCTTATTTTTTCTATGATGTCATTTGAATGAATTTCCGTTGTTTTCAATGATGTTTTCAAATATAATAAATTATCGTAGTATTATGATAATTTTAAAAGTATTATCGAGGAATGTATTGTGTATTTTAGAGATGTTTAAACCAGGCAATTTATATTTCAATGCCGTTATTTGAATGAAGTTCATTTTTTTCGATGAAGGTTTAAGTTTTCAAATATGATAAATTAATATAGTATTGGTTTAAGTTTAATATGGTATAAGTTTTAAAATATTACCGGGGAATGTACTGCATTTTAGAGATGTTTAAATAAAATTGCATTGAAGTTGGAAAGTGTTTCATAATAAATGCTTAAGCATGATTGATCTTTCTTTTTATTTTACATTTAGTTAAAAGTATTCACAAACCATCAGCTCATTTAATAATAAATATTATATTTAATTTGATAGGAATAACATGACAGATTGGGATTTCTGTGGTAGAAAATAGGAGAAAAATGCGAAAAATGTAAAATATTTTGTACCATCGCAGCTGATAGATGGATATATAAATACGTTTTCTTGCTTTGTCAAAAATAGGGTTCAGATTATGAATATATAAAAATAATTTCCATATTTTAATATTTTGATTTTTTTTTTAAACTTTAAAAAGTAGTTTTTCGAGCGGTTGCTTTTGTAACTTTTCTAAATTTCACGCGAGATCTATAGTGAACTATAAAAGATAGGTATAAATAGTTAACGACTGAAATATGTAATAGAAAATTTAGTGCTAAAATAAAAGGTCTTTTACATTTTCAGTAGTTGTCCTGTATGTTGAAAAGAATTTAAAGTTTTCTGTTTTTCAAGTTTGTAACGCTTATATTTAGAAAACTAACAGAACTAGCATTTAATAATAAGCAACAATTTATAGTCCTTTAAAAGTCAGTCCTGCAAGTGTATATAATTGCATTTTGGATGGAGCTCTATTTCTTCGAAACAGACTTAGAAAAGTAACTGTTCGAACGAGTTTTTCTTCATTTTGCATGCTTTTACTCAAAATAACTTCGAAACTGTAATAGGTAGATATAAACAGCAAGCAAGAAAATATGTATGATAAAATTTTGTTTCTATATCTATATTTACTTTTTAAAAAATCTATTTCAGTTTTCAAGTAATCATCTTGTCAAGTTGAAGAAATATGAAAATTTTCATTTCCATAGTTGCATTTTGCAAATTTTGCAAATTTTATACTTTGGTTTTTGGATCTATTTGTTTTTCGATATTACAAATATTGTTTTTATTTTACAAAGTGGTATTTACGAAGAACATTTTGGCTTCTTCGGACAAGAGTCGCCGCCGAATTTTTCAGATTGTTTTTCCATTTCATAGAAAAAAAATATATGGGCAGCACATAACTTTCACCACAGACTCAAATTTATTTCCTCTTAATTTTTTTCGTAATTCATAAAACCGTTTAATTACGCAACATGGTGCGTACAAATAATTAAAATTACACTGTTTACATAAATTGAAATTCCACTATGCAGCAGATGTATTTTCAAGGCAACATTGAAAAAATTCGAATAAAAACTAATACTTGCATATCTCGATAACTGTAAGTTTTAGAATTATGGACTAAATCTCATTCTTTTCGTCATCAAATCTATAGCCCTATACAAGGTTGCTATACAAGATTTCAAGGACAGGTTAATAAACACTAAATCCGCAAATTTAGGCATCACAAATATTATATTATTATATTCCTATTCATAGCAATATTATTGGACCGGTTTTACTTTTCATAAAGCGGTTTTTTAAAATGGTGTATAGTTGTTATTGGTGACATTGGTAACTATAAAGGTAGTTGTTTTCATTCTCAAGCCTGCACCCGGCTTATCCGCTGCATAGCTACCTCATCCCGCACCATTTAACCCAAACACAATTTTGTCTGAAACAATTTATTTAATCCAAATCTGGTTCATCTATGGTCATTTATAACCAATCCACAATTAACAACCTCGCTCAACCAGTTAAAAATCCCCTCCGCCTGCTTTTTATAAACGCCCACCACTTTTGACCGCTCCTTTCATGCCAAACACAGCCTTTAACCCACTACACATCTTTCAAACCACTATCTGCATTACGACTAGCTTATAACCGTACCTAATTCACCACTACTTCCACCATCTTTCTGCGTACCTGCCACCTATAAACACCACACCTGCCAGAAATCTGCCTACCTGCATCACCACCAGCCTGTGACTCTAGCCACCACAACTGCTTGGGCCGACCACTGCATTAAAATTTTGAAAAACTGCACATCTTAAAACTAACATTTCTGTATTTCAACGCAGCCCGTCCAATCTACCCGAAGGTAAAAATGGACTGTTTAGACGGTCAAGGATGTGCCAACCAATCAAGACAGGAACCCAATGGGGATAACCAGGGACATCACCAACTTTCACTCGCCCATTACCTCTTAGAAGGACTTTCGTATCTACAGATTTATCGTGTTTATTCTCTGCATAGACGTATGTTTAAGACTAACCTTCTTCTTCGACCCATACTGTCTGACCTACCCGAAAGCGCAAGGTATCTGTTTCGACGCCAATGCTACCCAATTTAGACCTTAACCCAGTGGGAGAAGCATCCACAAGGACTACACCAACCGTCTTATGCCACCAACCTCTCAGAAGGACTTACGGACCCACATGTTTAACGTGATCGTACTCTGTGTGAACATGACGGGAGTTTGGGCAGAGACGGGAATCGAACTCGGGACATCCGAATGCAATTCCCGTGCTTTAATCATTGTACTTTCTTATGACTAACCTGATACACATGTATAATATTCCTAATTTTGCACTCTACCAGAACAAACAAAATGCTGAAAAACTGAAAACAAAATACAGACGTAATAAACAAATATATAAAAATGGCGTAATTTATCTCGTAATTTTGCTTTTCAGATAAGCCGTACGCATCAAGAGACTGCTTAGGTAATAAATGAATTTTGTGTTCTTGTCTCGGTACTCTTATTATTTTCACAATGTCTTGAGTGATACTATGTAGGTATAAAAATTATTAACTACGATGCTAGAATCTGAGTTGCGTTAATTTTTGAGACGCCACATAATATAAAAAAGTATTATGATCGGGTTCAAAATTTCAATTCGTGATTTACATGAATAGTATTAGAAATATTTATCTTATAACTTTATCAAATACCCGTTTCAATTGCATATAAGGAAAATCTGATAATCCAGAAGAAATAAATTTGAGGAATTATTATACAAGTCATTTGTTAGCAATTCCTCAGCATCAATAGTAGCTTCAAACGTCGAATCAATATTCTCCAATACATTCCTTTCTATTCAGTCAATTTCTATAAATTAATGTATTTATTTGAATAATGCATTTTAATAATTTTCTCGATGGGGAATATGCAAAGTTTTCTTATTTAGAAGTATTGAAGTTTTGAGACTTTTCTTTCTCCGCTTTGGATAGCATATTTTCGATAATCAGATAATGCATTTGTGATAAAAGTATAAAGCATTCATTTTCAATGGGAAAACCTTTTATGGAATCTCTGAATATTTCTAAAATTTTAATCAAGTCAGAGCTTTTTAGTATTCTGCGTTCGATATATAAATGTGAACATTATTGGTTTCATTATGTATATATATATATATATATATATATATATATATATATATATATATATATATTGCATGTATATATATTATATGCATATATATGTATGTATGTATATATATATATATATATATATATATATATATATATATATTGCATGTATATATATTATATGCATATATATGTATGTATGTATATATATATACATATATATATATATATATATATATATATATATATATATATTGCATGTATATATATTATATGCATATATATGTATGTATGTATATATATATACATATATATATATATATATATATATATATATATATATATATATATATATATATATATATATATATATATATATACACTCATTGCAATAAAAAAATTGCGCACCAGGAAAGAGTCGTCAGAATCGAACGAAATTTTATGTATGTGAGTGCAACGTTGATATAAGTAAGGGATTACAAAATCAAAGCAAAAGGATCATTTATTACAGGAAAAACTAAACATGAATGGAGATCCTTGTACCCTGTTGGGCCACCTTTAGCGTGAATACACGATGCTATACGGGCGGGCATTGAGGCATACTGGTCCCGTATGGTGTCCTGAGTCATCTCATTCCACAGTTGTAAGCGCACCTCTAATTCGACCAAACTTGTAAGCTGTCCAAATTGCCGTTTCAAGTTATCCCAGGCATGCTCGATTGGTGACAAATCTGAGGATCGGGCAAGCTAAGGAAGGGTGGTAATGTGGCAGATACATTCCTGTGACACCTTGCTGTGTGTGTCCGAGCATTGTCCAGTTGAAAAATGCCTCCTGGGAGCCCTGCTATGAGTGGCAACGCATGTGCCTGAAGGATGTCAAGAACGTACCACTGGGCTGTCATAGTACCGTGGATCAATATTTTAGGTGACCGAGTGTCGTTTGCGATAGCACTCCCACACCATTACACCAGCTGTGAGAGCGGTGTGCCGCTATAAAGCGAAGACATGATTGAGGCGTTCACCACGGGGCCTCCCTACACGTACGTATATGGTTGTCATCACTGCCAAAATTGAATCTAGATTTGTCGCTGAATACGACCTAGTTGTCGTCCAATTGTCCTAGTCGTCGTCCGTTGTAGTCCAATCCCGTTGAGCGCGACACCACTCCAAACTGTGGCGATGGTGAGTGCGTATCATTGGCAGCACACGTAATGGTTGCAGCTATACCAAATGTCCTTCAGCCAGGCGCCTCGCGATGGTACGGACAGACACTGGGGCCCGTAGTGATGGTGCTGGCTGTGTCCAGATGGCGAATAAGGATGCAGTTGGCGCTTTTCGTGCTTGTCGAGTGATGTGACGGTCTTCTCAACTATTGGTCTGCCAAGGGTGTCCTGAAGCTGGCCGCCGTGTATGCGACCTCTCTCTCGTTCACTGGTCCCAACACCCCCATCACAATAAAGTTAGAACGGCCTATGTGTAGGGCTACTGTCCGAACTGTCCATCCGGCTTCCATCATCCAGGTGATTCTTCCCCGCTCGAGATCTGACTGCTGATCATATTGTCTTCGATGGCCGGTGTAACAACATCCCTAATGAAAAAGCGTCCCTCTGTCATAAAACATATATTGGCATCAAAATCTCGAAATCGAAAATTATCGTAACTCAATACTACGTATGAGAAGGTAAAATAAATTTATGAAGAAAACTTCATATTGTGTCATGGGGCCTGTACTCTTCATTTTCAGCAATGCTGTCAAGTATTTTTATAATATTTCGCAAAATCCTTCCGTACAGTCATGAGAATTTTCGATAAAATCTAGAAGTGGCATCTCGAGAACCAAAAGTACAAATCTTTAGAGCCACCTTTTTCAGAATTTGATGTTGAATCCATATCGATCAATCTTTAAACTATATTTATATCCAATCCTGGAAAATTTTTGTTTCGAGGAAATTTGGACAGTAAGTGGATCAAATCGAATGCAAAAAATTCCTTGTAAACATCAGTACCTCTTTCAGAACGTGATGCTGAATCCAAAGCAGTCATTACTTAAGCTCTATCTATACCGAACCCTACGCAATGCAGCTTTTAAGGACAATTTTTGAAACGTAAATGGCAAAGGAAGGCAAACCTTCTTATCTAATTTATCTCCTCCGGAATTTGATTTTGAATCATCCCTGTCATTTATCATCTAAGCTATATGTATAGTTCTATCTAGGTTTAAAGAGAAAGGAAAATTATTTAACCAAAAAGAAAAAAGAACCGGAAATAGAAATCCTTAGTTTCGCCTGAACATCATCTTGAATTCTATGCTGAATGCATATCAGTCATCAGAACAAAAATAAATAAACCCTTTTATGCATGGTTATGTCAAATATTGTTCTGTGCTGCCATGTTAAAATATATGAAATTTTAAATAAAATTCGAAGTGTTTTGGCTCAAATAAAAAAATATCTATCTAGTTTTAGAATTTTTTATAACAAAATCGGATATAAAGTTTCGTGAAAATCCATTAATATTGTGGCCGCTATTGTGTATACAACAAGATATCGATCACATACATGCTGAAAGACAGACAAATTGACGGACAAACAACACTCGAAAAATAGTCATCTTGATATCACTCATCATCTTGAATTTTATTCTGAATGCATATCAGTCACCATCTTGAATTCTATCCTGAATGCATATCAGCATCATCTTGAATGCTATGCTGAATGCATATCAGTCATCATCTTGAATTCCATGCTCAATGCATATATGTCATCATTTTGAATTCTATGATGCATGCATATCAGTCATCATCTTGGATGCTATGTTGAATGCATATCAGTCATCATCTTGAATTCCATGCTCAATGCATATATGTCATCCTCTTGAATTCCATGCTGAACGCATATCAGTCATCATCTATACTAGATTCTGAGAAATAGATGCTTCGAAAAATCTTCTATAGAACTATAACAATATTCTTGCCATCAACAATTTGCATTAGCATAAAATACGTTATTTAATCTTCACGTTACACCCTACCCACTAATAACTTTATTTAAATCAAGATGGATTTCTCTCATATTCACACCTGATCAAAAAAAAAGGGCGTTGCTATACTGAAAAAATAAAATTCATCAAAATAAAAACAAAGTTTCTTTTCAGCGCCAAACCAAAGTGAGTTACCAAGCAAGCCAAATTGAGCAACCATTCTCGAAATAGTAGTTGTAAGTTAGGGGAAGAGACTGTGAGTTCTGTCAATTTTGCTTTGGTGGTAACTCACTTTGGTTTAGTACAATAAGCAATTTCTTGAATTTTTAGTTTGGAATTTATCTTTTCTACCTAGCAACGCATTCGACATAGTAATTAAATTTTTGTCGCGGATGTAAGTTTCTAGTGACGGAAACAAGCCGTTCTTAGAATACTATGACATGTAACTTGCCCGTCTTTTTATTTCGGAAAGGATGCTCTAAAAGTAATTAATTGATAACTATTGTAAACAAGATTTTTTTTGTAATCAAAAGTGCCTTTACGGCATCAATTGTAATAAACGTTTTATTACTTTGGAAGGTTTTATATTTGGAATTAATATGTTCACAAGCAATATGTAATTAAACCTTTGAAATTAATATGCAAATAATGTGAAATTAAACTCTTACTGAGTAATATATTCTTATGAAATTAATATGCAAATAACCGAAGCCAGTATAGTGAATTTTTTAACAATATGAAATTAAAGTTCCTCCAAGCCAATATATACCAAACCGTCACTCACCTCTGCGTTGTGATAAGTTTTTTAATCAACCCAGGTAAATACATCCCTGTCCTGTGAAACACGGGATAGTTAGTTGCAGAAGCTATAGGTTATAAAATAGAGCACACACGACAAGTTTTTGGACAATATGACATCTTTAAATCTCTTAGAAATAATATTTTTATTCAGTTGATGATATGATGCGTAAGTATAAGATAGACAGACTTAATTATATTTTCTCATTCCAACAATGCTTCTGAGCAATCATTAAAATATTCAGTTCACATATTAACAATAATCAATTCAATAGACTCGAATGTAAATTTTCATATTATATACTATTATTTTCAGATACAATATATAACAGTCTTAACTAGTAATAAGAATAAGGAGAATATACCATTATTAATATTTCTCAATCATTATTTTCTTATCTATTAAATTTTAATCATTTATTATTTACTGTTAGATTGCTCGATAAGAAGCTGATGAGTTACCTCTGCCTCCAGAGCATCATTCGTGATTTGCGTAATTAATAATATTCAAGCAGGCATGCAATTAGTAGATAAGGACTCATAATTGGAGCATAGTAAAATTTGGAATTCCGGCGTCCGTTTTATAAAGCAGGCATGTAGAGAGATTTTACGACAAAAGATTCCGGGAACTTGCCATTATAGCAATGCTTTCGGATTCTAAGACGGGCCGGAACTGGCATTCTCCTGAAAGATTAAAGGAAACTTTAGAACAAGTTACCAAGAGAGTTTTGTGATAGACAGGAGAAATATCCCTCTGGATAAGATTGACGATATTAGTTATTAGTGAATCAGATATAATATCCAGGCATACAGGCTTTGCGCCAAATCCTTTGTCTGTCCATTTTTACGACAGATCTATCGGTATCCTCTCGGCACTCAATCTTCGAGAAAAAGCCTCACATCTACCGTTATAATCGCTAATACCAGTTCACAAGTTCTAATCTCGTTGGTCATCAAATCTTTGCATTAATGTCGTTTCGCCTCATACAGCACTAATACATCAGAACCAGGCACCGATGGCGCCGGAATAATGAACCAAAATAAGAAAACGAATGCTCGGCGAACAAAACTCGAAAATCCTGTGTTTTTCCATGGAAATAAGCCGTTAATATGTAAAATGGCTCGAGAAACGTACTTTTTGAGACGCGTTATGAAATGTCGATACGACACAATTATCAACTAATTACTGTGTTAAGGAAGTTTGTTTTCTCAGTTTATATTTTACAACGAACAAAAAATGTAAAAACTTTGGATGTATATACCTCCAAACGCAATAGATAAAAATGTAAATAATTTTTTATATTTTTGGTCGAAAATAGGGAAATGATTAAGAATATATAAAAATAATATCATATTTTAATTTTTGGAACATTTTCTTAAGAAATTCAAAAAGTATTTGTCCATAGGAGTATTTTTTCTTTCATTTTTCATTTTTTCTCTGAAAATATCTTCGAAACTACGAAAGATAGATATAAGTGGTAAGCGGAAAAAATATGTGCTAGCGCTATCTAAATATATATATATTTTTTAAAGAAATGTCCTATAGGTTTCGAATACTCGTCTTGCCAAATTTATGGAGACTGAACATTTTTCTTTTCTTAAGATTGCAATGCTTATATTTCAAAAATTAAAAGTGCTAGCTACGAACAAAAAGAAATAAATCGTAGCTCTTTGAAAGCTCTATAAGTGCATATGATTGGATTTGTGAATGAGTTTTTAGCCATATGGGTATAGCGGTTATAATTTCGATATTTTTGGAGCGAAGCGAGCAGAACACTTTTCTTGAGTCACTTCAATGTCAAAATGTTCGAAAGAACATCACTTTTTAACGACTTATCCGAGTTTGATGAAGTTTTATTTCTATCGCTACTGAATAGATTTACTTGTTTTTCAAAAAAATTCTAAATCGTACAATTTTTACTGGATTTAATGCTGTTATTCGGTGATGTTCAAAAGTCTTTATGCAAACTTTTAGCGGATGTAGAGGGGTGAGACATACATCGGATCTCACTCCTTCTCCAGATAGTTGTAGTATGAGAAAGAACTGAAAAATAATCATATAATCCTTTTACTGTCGGACGCATTTGTAAACAAATTTTTTGTAAGTTGAAGGCATAAAGAGCGGATCTAACTATTTGAGTGATGCGTTTTAAACTTTTTAAATGAATTCACTGTCAAACTGTTTCCCCCGTCTATGCATATCTTCTGAATTGTGATTACAACTTAGAAGATATAGTTTCGCTAATTAAACTTAAAACCATGTTCTTGTCGGGCATACTTCATCAGTCAGTTTGGGCATAAAGTGTCACCCAATAAACTTGAAATTCAGCGTATAATAATTCTGTATAATGCTGTATCAAAGATAAGGCTAGATAAAATGTGATGCCAGTGACTATTTACCTACTTGTGACAGTTACGGTAATCATGTGAGGTGCATAGTCGGGTTTGTACTTAGCATAAAAAAACACGGATCTGCAGGTTTTGCGTTAAAATCTTTATTTGCATCAGGTGTACTGTCCTGGAGCCTTTTAAAATTAGTCAACCTATCGTAATCCACACATGTGGGATTTCGGACCAGGTCAAGTTCGTACTTGGTTTCATACAATTCGTGTCCAGAGATTTTTTTGTAAACTTTCGAAGCAACGAATTGTATATCGTAAATTCACATTTAAAGTGTCCTACCAGGCCAGTTTCGTACTTAGTTTTAAAAAACAAGTTGGGTCATCGGATTTCTGCCGACCATAGGCGACGGCTTAGTCGTAAAACTAAGTGATACTTTGCCTATACCGAGTTTGCATTCATATAAAAAATTTGTTCCCAGCTTTCTGATAAATCATTTCTCAGCATCGGGTTCTTAATCCACATATGATGCTTCGGGCCACCCCGGGTTCTTACTTACTTTTAAAAAAATTGCGTCCATTGGATTTCTGTTGAAAAATTATGCAACATAGAATTTACTGTCTGAGGGTTCTTAAGCTACCACTTTTTCCGCTTATCATGAATCTATTTGCGAGGTTTAGGGGCCAGACCAGATTCGTACGTTCTGCCAAGTTCGTACGTGCGTCAGGCCCAGTTTCGTAAGTACCATTCGGCTTCTCTCAAATTTGCAAACCCCAGAGAATTTGCGTCCTAGTAGTATTTTAACCTGGGTTTACCAATAAGTTGCCAGTTGTAATATTTAAGATGCCATGAGTGTTGCAGATCAATGTATTTACTTACCCCATGGTGAAATATTGGTGCACAAATACGAGATATTTTGTTTTGTTCTAAAAATTAGGAAGTTAAATTGATTTAGAGATTATAAGATGTTTAATGATTGATGAGGATTACACAGAATAGATCAAAATATACGTATTTATTTGAGGCAGGCAAAATATCAGATATATTGTATATGCTTAATTTATTCATCGACAAGCAAGTTAGTAAAATAATTTGATATTTTGATCGAAAGTTTTTGGTCGTAGTTTCAAGATAAAATCTGCGCGAAAACTAAACTGTTAGATAGCTATAAACAATTTACGAGTAATTTGTAGTGCTGTGAAAGCCTGTAAACGACACAAATAAGTCTGAAAAATCGAACAAAATTATTGAACTTTATTGGAGTTTTATTTTACAAAATGTTATTCATGCAAAACCATTTCAGCTCCATCGGACTAGATCCACTGCCTATTTTTTTTATATTATAATTGTAAGAGAGAAAAAATAAAAATATATGCTATAACTATTTGCGGTGTTTGATAGTTGAAAAATATGTTATAACAATTTGCGATTTTTGAATCAGCCTTAAATGGTCAAATTATTAAATCTATTTCACTATGTATTTTATTTACAACCGACGGTGAAATTTTAACCACATGAATGGGTAAAAAAATAGCTTCTGCAATGAAACATTCATGAAAAATTGTAGTTTTATACCTTTCTATTGAACTCGTAAGCCATCTGTAAATGTCTATCCAGAAATCCCCAAAAGGTTTTAAAAATAAGATTTATTTCTGTGACACTGCTACAACTTTATTTCAAATGGAATAAGAAAAGTTGAAAAGAAATAAAAGGACAAATATTTCGTTTGCGTAATGAATTCCCTAAAATCAAAATATTTCAAACCTTTGACACTTAGTTCACTTCGCGTAAAACGGTTCAGCATTTGATTCTACATTGAATGTTTTATGCAGCTCAAAGGTGTTTGTGCAGAAAATGAAGATTAGTGTGCGTGTGTGAAAGAGAGAGATGCAAGATATATATATATATATATATATATATATATATATATGTATGTATAGAGAGAGAGAGGGGGAGAGAGAGGGGGAGAGAGAGAGAGGGGAGGGAGAAAGAGAGAGAGAGGGATCACCATTAATATCTAATGCAATATAGTCATTCTACTAGCTGTCTATCTTAAATGATTGGCGAAAAATCATTAAACTTAGCGTCGAATTTGGTTACTTTTTAAGAATGGCACCAAATTCACGTAACTTTCATCAAAGTTTTTAAAATGGTGCCAAGTTGTTGAGAACGACGCCAATTTAACAAAAATGACGTAAAAAATAATAAAATTTAAAATCAAAAAGTAAGTATGATTTTGGTATTAACTTTTATGACTGGATTGGAATTTAATAACTAATTAATACACTACTGAATTAACAAATTAATAAACTTATTGTATATTAAGTATATTTCAATGGGCTCTGACTGTCTGTCTGTCTGTTCAACTGATCCACAAATATGGCGCCCTTGACGACATATTTTATGATTTTTCTAGATATCTCCAAATTGATAAAAATATCTCAAATTGATAAAAATGCCGTTAAATTTGCGAAAATAACTTCAAATTGATAATTTGTAAAAT